>KN882606.1:94701-132591 GCA_000934455.1 Apostichopus parvimensis
GGCCTCGTATATCTTTATTTCAGCAAATTTTATTCTTCTGAAGAATTTATAGCTAAAATTATGTGTTTCTGTCTCAGTTTGTCTCTATTTTACTCTCCCATTAATCATATTCCTTACCTGATTCCTGATTTCCTTGTTAGTTTATTTCTTGATTCATTTTCTTCTGTATTTGTTTTGTATTACTTCCTACAATGATCTTAACCTATCAATAAACCTTCAGTAATTATTTAATACAATAAAGTTAATAATTCATATCTTGTTTACATCATTAACATTAATTATTTATTTAATCAATTATTAACATTATTAACATATTTATTAGTTATACTTACTCCAGTTGGTTGAACCTTCGAGAGTGTTGTGCATAGTTTAATATTCCATTAACTTCATGTTTATTCATTTCTCTCCCTTCCTCTGTCTGTATGTTCATAACCTTTATTGATGTTAGGATTGGTAGAGAGAGACCAGAGGAGAGGATAATGTTCCCATCTTCACCAATCTTACTAAAGGACCAGTCTAAATTCACACAGTATATGGGAATCTGAAGAAAGGAAAATAAGAAATGTAATTAATATGATATTGCTTTATTAAAGGTTAAACTTTAACACATATTTTGTTTCTTACTAGTTTATTATTATTATTAAATACATTTAATTTGTTCTGCTTTTATCTTGAATTTGGTTATATGGAGATAATAATTTCAAAAGCGGATCCTCTTTGTTTTTTACTTTTTTTGTATGTCTGTTTCTAAATGATAAGTTGTGTTTTTTCGGTGAATGTAAATATCAATTTGATGATCAAAAGCAGAATTATTTGTTTTTCAGGAGAGCTTGTGTTTGATTTTAGAAGATATGAAAGAATGTCTTGAATTTGTTTTATTGTTTGTTGTTGAAGAATACCATAACAACGTGTTTATTAATGTTGTTAACTTTTAAATATTTCTATGCATTATCCTACAAGGGGTGGGGTGGGGGGTTGAAACAATGAGGGATGCAGGCAGTAGGTGTAAATTATTTTAATGTAATTATTTGTTTGAAACTAGGGTGGAACTGTATACCTTGTTAACAACATCTGTTGTTATTTGTTATGTGTTGACTTTCACTGAATCTCGCTTATTCAAATATTCCTGTGTTGTTTTATTAATATATATAACACTAACGTGCACGTTTAGTCTCATTGCTTGTTTCTTAGGAATATTAAAATATTTAAACGTTTGTTGTTTAGTTTAAATCTATTTGTTTCCTAAGGTAGTAGGGGTGGTGTGGTTTGCAGTAGTATCATCGGGTGAACATTTTCTTATCTATTTTATGGTTTATATTTTTAGAGCCGGTGTCACGAATGTTTCTCTTGTTTATAAAAACAAAGTTTTGCTATATTTTTTATTTAAACTGATTTTTGAAGAAATAAATTTATAGAAAATTACTTTTTGTTTGTTGTTGAAGAATATACAAACGTGTGTAACTACTTGTTGTTGTTTGTTGTTTACTTTAAATATATTTTGTTAATCTGCTTTGACTACGAAACAAGGGCGGTGAGTCTGGTTATTAACGATATTTAAATGTTACTTGCGTTTGGAGAAATACAACAACAAATATTATTCTATGTTATTAGGTGAATAATGGTAGCAGCAGGTGTACTTTATTTGAAATGTTGTATCGTTCATTATGTTTGAAAATGAGCTATCATGTTATCCTTGAATACAAGCAGTCGTTACTGTTTACCTTTATATGTATATTTACTCCTCAATTTAAACAAAGTTGATCAAATTCTATTTATAGTGCAGTGCTATATAATTTTCGTTTGTTTTGAAAAAATACAAAAGACGATTTGCAAGCGATTATTTAGTCATTTGTTTATTAAGCATATCAAAACAATTTGTAATTTTTTGTCGTTGTTTACTGTTGGTTTTGAAGATATAAAGTTTCCATTAAAACAGATGGAATAATCAAGGGTAAACATGTTTAATTATGATATCTTTCTAACAATAAGGTGATCGGAGAGAGATTATGTAATAATATATTTCTACATGTTCCGTACTTACGTGACCCATCGACGGTGTACTTACATTATGATTGGACGCTTTCACCAGGAGCTCTATGGCTGACCTCTGTACTGACACACTGTCTTTGCCACTGATGACTACATAATGTGAGCACAACTCTGTAATAGTTTGAACGTCATCAGCCTGTTAAAAAAGATAAACATTTTTTTTAAATAAAAAATATAAATGATAAGGTAAAGAATAATCATTATTAACTAAAATAATATGATATGATCAAGTCCTACTTTACTAGTCATTACAATAATAAATCATATACATGATGAATCCTGTATTGTGTGATGAGGCAAGATGGTTGTTACCTGTATGGGTGCACTCTACCGTACATACATAACTTGTGTAAGGACCCAACTCCTGAAATCCGAAATGTCAAACACTACCATGCCTTATATAGCCATGATTACCAGTCGCTTTGTACGGGATGAATTAATCAGTGCAAGTATAATTCATTGATAATGAATCGTATGTATAACTGTCCATGGTTAGACATTAGAGAAAATGAAAAACAGAAAGGTTATACGTAAAAAGTTTAAGGAAAAAACTGCAGGATGCTTATTATTTTTTACCTTCCCTGTTCACGGACCCCCTCACCCCCCCCCCCCCCCCCCCCCCGCAATCGATTCCACATGCACACAAACATACGCAAACACAACCCATCCAGGCAAATTAAATCCAAACAGAACAAAAGTCTAACCAACCTTCTTCCATCGACCGGATTGAAGATCAAGATAACAGGCATTACTCGGCCACAAAACTGAACAGAATAAAACGAAATCAATAAAGTACATTAATTAACTTAACCGGAGCTATGTATTTAAGACTCTCAATAAATTAAAACTAAGTTACCTAAATTTTGTTAGTATAGATATAAATATTTAATTAATATTAAATACTTTTCAACCTTGGAAGGATTTCTCTGTTTACTAATTGTTTCCAGTCTAGTATATTACTGACGTAGATGGTGGAATATCACTAGTTATTATGTCAATTCTATCACCTCACCAGCCCTGTTTAATTGTTGCATTCACACAATATTATCGCTATCACTTATGACGTCATAATACTCATCTCATATTTACTAACACTCATGTTACCAAGACTATTATTTATCTACTTATGGTGTAAGTTTGTCATACCTTACACCAACCTCTGATATAAGGGAGTTGGTTTGAACAATGCATATAAATACATCCATTTGTAATGTTTTATCAACAATGTATGATCGCCACAGCACATTAGAGTAGTTAAATATCACTGTGGTATAACAAGTGTTTGTTACAGTACACAGTCTGTAACCATTATACATTGTATTGTAACATACTGTAGTGTTAGCCATACCTTCTATTGTAACATACTGTAGTGTTAGCCATACCTTGTATTGTAACATACTGTAGTGTTAGCCATACCTTGTATTGTAACATACTGTAGTGTTAGCCATACCTTGTAAACACATAGCCATACCTTGTACATTCTTTCTTTTTAATTCTTCTGGGATTTTCTCTGGTCTGATTGATGCAGGTAGTGTGCAGTTAATAAACCTGTGATATAAAAATAAATATATCAAATGATCTTGTGTTTCTCTTTAAATACTAACAACCAGCTGACCTAACTATAGCCAGGTAACCTAATAATTAACAGAGAATACCTAATTAAAATGTATGAACAAAATGCAAATATTTTCAATTGAGATAACAGAGTTCTATTGAACGCATACAATTCTTGCTTGCACGGAATGGCACCTTCTTATCTGTCTGAGTTGATCACACCTCGAGTACCCAAACGCACCCTTCGCCCTAAGCCTATTACTGTCGTTCTACGCAGCACGAATAACAAGAAGCACTATGGCCGCAGCTTATAATGTCGCTTCACCTGATCTATGGAACGGGCTTCCTTCTAAAATTCGTATAATCACAGACTTCACCTCCTTTTAATCACGCCTAAAAAAGCATCTCTTTCATTATAATCTTTACCAACACGCACATCGTGTACATTTCACAATGTTCATTGTATCATTTATATATGACCTGTCAATCACATTGTAATGTGTCACGTGATTAAACACCTGCACAGCAAAAGTACATATTCTCATACATCTCATAGTTACCGTAAATACATCAAACAAATGTACCGCTGAAGGTCACCTTGACAATCGGTAAACCTGTACTCTGTTTCACTACAATATTAGCCAAGAACTAACAATATAGTTTCCTTTCATTTAATTATTTAAAACTGAGAAAATCATCTTGTTTAATTGTTAATGTTTTTCTTCATGCATATTTTCACACTCAACAGGACTCTTTCGTAGGTCTTAAAGGCATCGAAGACTCGCCCCAAACCGCGTGCCGCGCTCTGAAAAAGTAAACTTTCTGTTGATTGCAAATAACGTTTCCTTCTTGTCGCTACAAAATGCAGACAGTAATGAAACGTGATACCTTGTTATCTTGTATCTACACCTGAGATGTCCACGCTGCTATGTACACTGTGTTGTGGGTATTGACCGTAGCTGTATGATTTGATTGTATACTATATAGTGTATAATTTCCGACGGTAGCAAGCTGTATGTGTATTTTCTGGGATTGGTAGTAGTGTCTAACACTTCTGTTACACCTCATTCGAAACTGGGTCAGATTACCGGCATGAGACGTTTACTTGTGCGCGAGTCTTCACACCCTTTAAATTCCTACAAAATCATTACTCCGATGTTTGGAGTATCTTTGGCTTTTGATTTTAACTGTTCATCAAGGAAAAACACAAGAAGTTTTACGATTGAAACCAAAACTGTGTGCACGAGTTACGCAATGAATCACTGATTTTGTTGGCAACCAACTAGTAATTGGTAATGGTTACCTTCTTGGAGTCATAATATATCGTTGACATTTCCTTGAAATATTTAGGGAGACTTTTTTTAAGGATTTTTTTCTCTTGTAATTGCCTCTAAACGTTTTTGGGAAATGTAATGTCTAAAATGTGTAAAGAAACAACCGGCTGTCAATATTTCTCTTATTTTCACTTATATTTAGCATAATTTACGCCATGAAGTGAATTAAAAAAAGGCGTGGTTTGTATAATAATGTACGTCGTGATATCTGTTTGAAGAATTTACTGCACTCCACTCATACGTATCTCCGTTCTACAAATACACTCAAATCAGCCTAACTAACAAAACATTTTGCGGAAATCGAAGCATTGCTATACAAAGACAATTTCGTATCGCAACAGCCTCACTGGAAGTTCACCATCGCCCCCCCCCCTTGTGACGCAATACAAAATATTAACAAAATAAAGCTTTACAAACGAGATTATCTTATAGAACTTCATGTAGGACTGTTTTTTAGATTTTGTGTTTTTAGGATTTGTTGGTTTTTAAGAAACATTTTGCTTTTATTGGATGATTTTCTTTTAAAGTTTTAAGTAGTAGACATATCGAATTTTAACTGTTATGCTTTACCAGTACTTATGATCAGTTGTATTATCTTATATTTATTAGTTCATACTGTTATATTGTATAGCATATTATAGATCTTCTGTAAAGCGCACATATGCACCTTCCCTTTTGTGCTATACAAGAATATTTTTATATACGTTAATACGTTTATGGGAATATATTCGGCCACCGTACGTTTTCAGAAAATTCAAATATGCAATTTAACCTATATAAAGAAAATGCAGTAAAGTTATTGTTTTTTTTGGAAAAACTTTTTTTTCCTAAATTTATTATTCATCTAATTTAATTTCGCTTGTAAAAATAGTGAAGTATTTGAATTAATTTCCAACATTCATACTCCTCCTCCTCACATTGATACACATGTCAATATAGGCTATGGAAATGGAAACTAATTCCAATAATTCCGTAATTTGTCTCAACCTCTCAAATATAACGATATAGGAAGACAATTATCGCTGGTAATTTTCTTACAGTTATTTCAGATTCATCTAAAGTTCAATGATCTTACATTTTGCATTCAGATGACCTTAAAATTCCAATTTACCCGGCTTAACCAACCTGTTCCTTTATGACGGCATCTTTGATATTATTTGTTGTCTATTACCTTTTGTCGGTTCCTTTGATTACAGGATTAAATTAATGAATAATTAATTAAATATTTTGTAATTATCCAACACTTTCTTCTCCTCATATTCATTCTATCTTGTAAGCTACTTACCAAAGTTTTCTGAATTTCTTACACGGCAGTACATAGTTCAATAATCCTACAATGTCTTCCTCAGTAAGTTCTGGTGTTTCTCTTCCTGCATTCACCAATAACTTCTCCAGTGATGAGAGGCTTGGTAGAGCAATACCAGACTGGAGGATGATAGTATTGTTGTCAACCTTACTGAAGGACCACTTCAGGTTAATATCAGATATTGGTATCTGAAGAGAGATGGATAACAGAATAAACTGTAGTTTAGCTGCATAACCTCATTGACAGTAAATATTATTGAACATACTTACTCCTGTTAATAGGGTATTATCTTATAGAAATTCAAAGGAAGGCAATGCTAATGCCTCCAGTTCCTCCCAACAAAAAAATGAACAATTATTTTAGAACAAAATCTACAAAAAGGCAAATAAATAAATAAAACAAATGAAAAATGGGTCTGTTCACGTTAAACCGCCCAAATTAGCAAAAATTGAATTTGGAGCATTGTGACAAAATAGTTAGAGATTCTAGAGAAGTAATACAAAATATTATTCACATGGAGAGAGTCCACCTAGTTGTACCTACCATAGCATATACAATGTCCTAAGATATGCATATGGTATGCTATACTCCCAGAGGTGCCGAAATGTGGACGGAAAATGTTGTCATTTTCAAACTGTACTATTTTTACTTCGAGCTATTCTCAACTCCAAAAGTGGATTACTCTAAATTTTGTCATGATTGAACTGTGAGGCTATAGGTTCCCTCTCATAAATATTTGAGAACATTTCATCGATGAATTTGCGAATTATTTCGTGCCTGTGTGTAATGTCCGAAACACCAGTGATGTCCGAAACAAGTTTTAATTAATATTGCTTTATATTGCTTTAAAATAAGACACAATAGATGAGCACTTCATATATTATGACAAGTTCTATTGTTACAAACATACATACTGCACTACTCAAAACTGTATCCATCTTTACCAAATATTATAGCAAAATAACCTTAAAAGTACTTTTCAGACATCACCATGTGTTTCGGACATCACTTTTGTGAATCCAACAAATTGTGAAACAGCACTAGTTTCAACTGAATGATTCAAGTGTTTGATTTGAGTGTGCTAGAATGCACTAAGATCCTACAACAGAATGCTTCTTAACTTTGGTGTCATGTGACCAACATTTATTAATCTTTTGATGACTTTTGACAAGTATAAAATTATATTTTACATATTTGGTTATAAATGTTACTGGGAATATCAAATTACTTAAATTTTTCTAGATCTGACATCATTAACACTACAATTTTCCAGTATTTAGTACTGAAGAAGAAACCACTTTTTTTTAAATTATTTTCTGAAATAGCATGTATCAGGAAGGCTACAGTACATTAGACAGTAATGCTGTAATTGTCTGCTAATTGTCTGTAATTGTCACAACCATAGAAAGCCTATTAATAGGCTAGAAGAACTACATCAAATAGCACGTGGGTACCATGCATGGACTGTTATGTGATGTGTTCCAGCTTCCATGGCGGTACCAATTTGATATTTCCAAATATCATTTTGAGAATTGTAAAGATTACACACAATTTTCATAGGCCTAGACGAGTTTTGTAGCATAGATCATGTTTCTGTCACATTGGTCTACAGCACGGTATGTCAACGTCACTTTGAAAAACTGAACACCGTTCAGTGTCGTCTGCCGCTCTATATGTATGAAATCAGTGTGCATCTATGACACCCTATGTCAGAGCAGTTTAACTGTTGATGCGAACTTGATGGTTGTCAAGAAAAGCTACCAGTACTTGGGAAGATGTTAGCTAAGTAGTAGGACCGTGGAACGTGTCTGATGATCTATTCTATAAATGTTGGTCAACGACTATAACTATAATGTTAAGGTACAGACATTGCTAGTTAACTGTGTGTTTTCTGCTGCTCTAAGCCCACATATACATTTACTAGTTAGTAAATCACAATGAGCAATGTGGAAAGGAATGCAGTATGTCAGATTATCAGTACCACCCTGGAACACATTACAGTACATGACCCTCTATGACTGGTATGCGGATTTACTGTGTGATGAAACCTCTAGGTTTACTCGATGGTGTCAACAGTATTGATACACACAGAGTGGTGCATCATGCATGACCATGTTTTCATTCCGAGTTGCTTCAGACTTCAGCGCTGTAGCGATAAGTATACAGATATTTATCATTATGAAAGTTAAGGATAAAGCTGAACAATTTGCTGAGCTGCTGTATACCCTAACATCTATGCATTATACTTAAATGTAAGTTTAGGCCATACGCCTTAATAAAAACAATCGTACAAAGTAAATCATAATTCATATGTGACAAGGAGTATACAACAAACATGAATACTTGTTTTTCACATGATAATAGCCAAGGCATAATGATGAAGTTCAATACAGAAGGTAAACTAGTACTTATAGTACTACTAGTATAGGCTACTGCTGTTGCTTAGCTGGGCCAGTGGAAGCAATATTCAACATTGGCAGATCCAGCTCAAAGGTGCAGGAGGAAGGGGTAGGGGCGGGTGGGTGCCATTTGAAGGAATGCAAAATAGTTGTTATTGTTGACATTACAAAATAGGACCAAGCATTCTAGTGAAGTTTAGGATATGATACCCCTGCCCTCCCCTCTTAAAATTGTTTAAATAGTACACTTAATGATACTAGCTACAACAGGTGGGTGCCAAATTAGCTATGTGGGGATGTATCTTGTGTACATCTGTATATTTATTAAATGGTAAATATTTGCTGTTTGTTTCAATTATTGCAATAATGGTAATGATGGAAATGTGGAAACTGTAAAAGTTAAAAAGGCTTCTATAACACTTTTGGGGTATAACGTTATTTGCAGTCAATAATAATACCACTTTCTGAAAAATAATGTATATGTTGACGTTTCTGGGAAGTGTTGGTGAACGCTGGCCAATGCAAATGGTATGTGGACAGGTAACGAATGTGATGTAGCAGAGATTAACTGTATGCAAATGGTGATCAATGAATGGTCATTATGTGGAGTGTTATGGAGTGTTAGCTTAGTGGTTAACGCCGGTGCCTTTTAATCATAGGGTCCCGAGTTCGAGTCACTCCGAGATTAATTAAGTCGTCCAGTTACAGAGTTGTTGACAATTAACAATTCATAATCATGGACGTTATATATGAATCTAAGCGACTGACTTCGGACAGCTTGCGGCTTTGATAAGCCAATGATGGCTTCTTTGCGAGTTCCTGCTTGCAGGAGGATCTAAACTACACGTGCGTATTCTGGATAAGTATGAATTGAGTATGTAGTAAACAGTGATAAATCATTAACATTAAATGGGGTTATCAGTTATACCAAGCCATCAGATTTTCACTTTGAAAAGTTTATGTCTATCAGATTGTATTTTAAAGTATATATCTATCAGATTGTATTTTCTGGTTCGGTTATATAATAATTCACTAGATTGTATATTTATAAAATTAAATACTGTCTCCATATTTTCAGTATCTGGCATAGATAAAGTGAACCACATAGATTTCTTATGGCCAAACAGCACAGACATCTCGTGGACTGATTTTAAAATGTTAATGTTTGTAATCCCATATCTAGCTATCATAACCCGAGGAGATCGTTCAGTCTATGTACAGATGGAGCAAGTTGATCATTAATGATATTGAATCACGCATAAAGGAGCTGTAAACAGTAAACTTAGTGTGGTACGGTACTATTCGGAGTTATTGATACTGATAGTATTACTGAAATATAATATCATTCAGTTAATTTGTATTGCAAAGTAAATTGTCCATGTCCATGGCTGGATAGTACCAAAATTGGACATTGACCCTATCGGCTCTGTCCAGATGTTCAATTTGAAAAAAATGTGCCTCAGGGCATTTGTTTTCCCAAGAATTTCCAGTGCGATTATTTTTCAGTACACCTTGTTGATTCCCCAGTCTATGGTGTTTTAGTAAGTACATTCCCTCAAAAATTCATAATATCTAGTGTAAATATGCTATTGTCTGACTGTTGTGTATATTTTGAAGCAGACTTTTGTTGCTTGAACATGTTTGAATAGCAAAAATTATTACTTAATATTGTTGTTACCTGCTGAAATATGTATTATTGTTATGCGGCTTTGTGAACATTTTTCCAAGGTGATGTCCGAAAAATTGAGTGATATCCGAAACGCTCATAAAGTAACTTTCAATGAACACTGAGGATTTGAACTATAATAAGTTCAAAAATGTCATTACACCTTGTAGGTAGCTTGTCAACAACAAAGACCCCTTTGTTACAGATGTAACTTTTGATATGATATGCTTTGTGTAGAAAACATTAAAGTGATATCCTAATACATTTGTGGTGATGTCCAAAACATAGTCCAAGACAGTCTTATTCAAATCTATAAAACAAGTATTTGCATTTTTCATTATTTGAAATGAATTTGATGCTGTTTGTTAACATCACATATTGTGATGTGCTGATATATTGCTAAGTATTAACAAGCATGGC
Source organism: Apostichopus parvimensis (assembly GCA_000934455.1). Classification (NCBI taxonomy): domain Eukaryota; kingdom Metazoa; phylum Echinodermata; class Holothuroidea; order Aspidochirotida; family Stichopodidae; genus Apostichopus; species Apostichopus parvimensis. The sequence goes on from KN882606.1 coordinate 105,430, forward strand.
CTTCGTTTAATAATTGTCTTGTTGATCACTTGTATCTCTTTTCTTTGTTTTGAACTTGGAACCTAGGAAGGGTCCAAATATCTCTTTTAGTACGGTTATCAATTTACTAAAATGCTTTTCTATTCATTATTATTGCCTTTAAATTAACACTATTTGTTTTATTACTATATATTAGGTTATATTAGGTAAAACATTGGTGGTTGAAGTCCGAAACAAGATCTTTTGGAGGGGTGATGTCGGAAACAAGAGTCAAGAAAACAAATTCTGAAAGGACATGACCCAGGATTTTCAGCTTTTGGTTAATATATGTGCTTATGTTGTGGTTTAATTTTATGGTATAATTGTTACTATTAGTTTCAGTTTTGTTCTTTAAAGAAAAACTGTTGTAACTTCATTTCAGGAAAAATTAAATTTTTCTAACGATCCTCTAATATTGTTTATGCGATACTGCATCATCGATATCATCCAATAGCAAATGTTGTGTTAACAAAGAAAATAATAACATAATTCCCAAATGTAGCAACAATGGAGTGACACACCACCATGAAAAAAAGAACACATTTTGGAAAGTTTATAGATTGTCACACTATTAACCATCTTGAATATAGTTTCCAGAATAGTTTAAGCTCTGGTCAATTCTGATTCATAAATTGTAGATATTAGTTATGTTATTTACTTAGAATAGAAGTTCTTTACTGTAATTTGAAAATTTGGTACCTCCGGCAACCAAATTGGGCGCTTTAACGTGAACAGAACCAAATGTGTTCAACTCACTACCAATGCGTAGTTACCGCGAGTGCGTAGGAAAGCTAAGTTTTGTTTCGACTATAATGAAAAAAGTCTGCTTTCCCCATAAACATGTAGAAATAAGCAAGCATCAAGTGATTGCAGATCTCGACTTAAGTCATATATGCTAAGCTATATTCATCTGACCTTCAACCCCTCCCCCCCCCCCTTTACGCCCTAACAGACTAACTCGACAGAACCACACTTGTGCCGGATAGGTGATAACAATATAAGTGTCAATAAACACATTAGCTTTACCTGACAACTGGTAGAAATAATTTGTAGCAGGAAATTAAATCAGGCGCTTCAATATTATCTTCATAATAGCTTGGTCTTCAAACGCAAACGTATATGTACCAGTCTTGAAAAATAACATATTCTTATAAATAAATTACAAAATTGTAAAACTTAAAACAATTTATTTGTGAAAATTTAACTATCACGTCTGTACATAAACATGCATACTGTATTTTTTTTTAATTCTCGGAATCTTCTCATCTGAACCACTCTTGCATGATAACACAGTGAAGGTAAGTTATAACATATTATGTTGATAGTACATGACAGGCTTAGTTGAGAAAACGATTTTTGAAAATTATTTTTCCCCCGTTTCTCCATCCCTAATATGTACTGTTTTAACGCCTCAACCTACATACAGTAACAGTAACAAAGAACCTCCCCTCCCGACACATCCGGAGTAAACACGACCGGCACACGCCGGTGTATATGCCGTTAACAAGCAACGTCACGTAAACGCTATTTAATACAATGATTGTGCAACACATTCCACGCCCTTTGAATTTGTCTATGTAATGTTTGTTGCTGTGCTAAATCTCTGTCGTGTCTACTCTAGAGCAGCTAGGCCTATTGTACAGTACGTTACAGCATAATCAATCCTCCCCCCTCACCCAGCCTCCTCTTCCCCGAACAAACTCTACATAACAAACAAACAATAACTGTCACGGCTGGGAGATATCTATACCTGATAATATAACCCAATAGCTACACCTTACTGCTGACATTAACGGTTTATAACATTTAAACAGTCGTTTGTTTGAATTCTCTTGATATCATTCTGGGTGTAAGAACCCACTCATCTGTACCAGTCTTGCATGAGAAAATCGTAAGAGATAAGTTAGAAAATATTGTGTTGATATTACATGATAGTTGCAAAAATGAAAGTTTCTATTAGTATTCCCCGTTTCTCGTTCCCTACTCTCCTGTACACTCATCGATCACCACATTAGCATTACGGTGGTTAATCAGGCATCAACCTACAAACAGTCATCGCAAGAACGAACTTGTCGTTCCGACACATGCATAGTAAATATAATCGACACACGCCCGTATGAACCGTTTACAAGCTACCACCACGTAAACTCTAGTCAGACGCTATAGTTGATATTATAATATTTTGTGTCTATAACTGTAACACAAATTCTTAGCCTTTGATATTCTCTCTAAAATGTTTGTTGTAGGCTCATTCTTTGCCGTGTAAAAGTAGCAGCCTATTGTGCAGCTGCAAATGTTACAATATGTTACAGCATCATAAATGCTACAGTAAATATCTTTACTAAACGTGAGCGACAGTATCATAATCCATATACCACTACCACTCCCATTGTGACCGCACAACCAAATCATATCCAGTATCACTACCAGTACCAGGGCTAACTCGGTTCTCGGAATGTCGTATTCGATTAGGGCTTACTGATATGTTACTCGGTCTATATACGTACGGATTAGTGTCGAATTAATAACTATTATAAAAACAGATATATTCCTCAACACAAGTACTGTATTTAAACTTACCTTGAAAGCAAGATTGTTTTAGAAGGATTTTATCCTAAAGCGGTGATAAACGTATATGTCTGGGCCTAGATTTGATATAGCGTAACTGTGTGTGTCAAAATAAAAGCTCCGTTTTCAACGCAGTTACATCACCATTATATTGTAATGGACGATTCCCCTGGATTGACGCGGCAGACTGCATGGCTGAAATACCAACACCTGCGTACATTACTGTAGTAGTTGTAATGCTTCAATTGAACAGGTGTTATATATAAGCTGTGAAGGGTCTACTGACGGGTGAATAGGTTATCGTAACTCGCCCGAGTTAACCTTTTGAGAACCAAATATTTATGAATAATGTAATATTGCATGAAGATAATCATTGAGAAACGTAACCAACGAATGCTGCTGACAGGAAGTAACATCTACTAGAGATGAAAGCCAAATACTGTGCAGCCGATCCGATCAAATCAAGCATAAACAACAGTGTTTTGATCGAGGAAACAGTTAATATTTTGTGGGGGCGCACTCCCGAAATATGTCTTAGAGATTGACGGGAAAATGTTAATGTTCTAAACTAGATAGTGTGTCTCACTGTTCGTTTTCAGCTATTTATACCCCTCGTTATAAATGTCATTGATTGGTTTACAGACTCAGATAACAGAAAGAGATCAATTCAACCATAGTAATATTGCAACAGAGTAATTAAATGCCCTGAATAATGTGTTTCGTTGACATTAGATTCATGGCATTAATGAAATAATACCTTTTGTTCTATTTTGAAATTTAAAGTGCCCTGTTTTTGTAGTTGAGAGTGTCATTCTGATACTTCAACTGCTTCACTTTTTGAAGTATTAATATGAAAACATCAATGGATAATTGTCCTTTATGTTCTCATTCTGGAATTTGTGATATAGAATGCTTGTTGAGTCAATAGTAGTCGGGACGGTTTATGTAGTGTGGTTAGCTACGAATCCCACTGATCCTTAAAGTTTGTGCAAAATACAAGAAGAAAAGTAAGCAGCCTCCAATTCTACTTTTTGTCAGTATATTTTCTTGAAGGATCATAACATATTTCGGCAATGAATATGAAAGCTGCATAGTTTTATCCCAGTACGTAGGCTATATAGCAAATTTTGTGCTGAAAGAAGGTACGCCTGTATCTGTAAGGGTACAGAGACAAAGTTGCAAGGGAACAAGTACATACTAAGAGTACGTAGCACGTTGCACAGTACAACAAAATATGATTGAGAGAATTTGGAATGGCTTTTGGAATTTGAAATAACTTGAAAGCGATATATGTCAAAGAAAGAGAGAATTCTTTAATTGGCGAACAACGATGGCGAATGACGGAAGCAGTGTTTATGTAAATTAGACTAATGACTCTTTTCTGTTAAATGAATAAAGGTTGAATCTTAATGTTTTATAAAGAGTGACTAAAACTTTACGAAACAATATTTCACGAAGCCAAAGTGTCTCAATTTACACATCAATAGGAAATTGTCTTGGAGAATAAAGCAAAGAGCAAGTTAATTACACAGTTACTGAGACAAAAGAATGAACATTTCATAGCATTCTTAGTAGAGGCAAATGAAATAACAATGAATTTAGCCGGACTGGTTATGACGTAAACTGTAGCCAATTAGTGCAAAGCGACACAGCAACCCGATTGCATAATATAATATACAATACATTTGCGTTATACTGTAATATGCTTCGTGCAGAAATGACGAATTTTAAACAATCTACATCATACAATCATTATTAAATTATATGTATTATTACACTTTATAACATACATTTCAGCGGTACTATGCATAAATTAAGAAAGTTTTTATTAACTATATAGCACAGAGTGGACGTTTGTGTGGCTGGTTTTTACTTGGTATCACAGAAATGAGTTGCATTAAAAAGTTGGACAATGATTGAAAAATATATTCATAAATAAAATCACATTTACGAGTTGATTTAGTATCCTTGATCATACTTACGTCATGACTTGATGCTACATGTAGCAGCTGTACGGTAGACCTCTGCAGTAACTTGCTGTCATCTTTGTCGATGATAACCTCTTTAGAACAGAGTTCTGTGACAGTCTTCCTGATCTCCGTAATGTCTCCATTTTGTTCCAATATGCAGAGGATTGCAAACTTATCACAATCCTTTTTCTTCTTCAAATATTCGATGATATTACGAGCAGCTGTACGGCTTAGTCCACATGCGAATCGAAAGACATACTGGAGGTCAAATGGATTCATCTTACCTAGAATCTGTTCTAGTTCAAACGCATTTTTTGCATTTGCAGTGACAATTGCCAACCTAAACGACGCATACCATTCACAGAATATTTTATGGTAGAATCTTACTTCAGTATTGGTCTTGATGTCCCCAGTAGAAGTTTCTCTGTTTGAATCTTCAAGTATTTCCTCCTCTACTAAAATACCCACACAGATATATAGATCATAAAACTGTTTACCAAGTCTCTGACAGAGCTGTTTTTTATTCCATGTAATCTGCTGGTTTTCTCTGTTTAGACCCTCAAATGCTACTGTATCCAGTTCAACGTGATTAATTTCATGTTCAACATAGTAGCTAACTACATTGCGGTCAGATGCCTTGTTTCTAGTGTGACTATGGAAACATTTTAACATGTATACAAAAAAGTCTGTTACCGACTTAAATTTCCGAAAATCGTCTCGTTCATGAGTCATGTGAGCGAACGTAACAAAGAACAGAGGTACTTGACAAATGTCATCAAGGATTGGGTTTTCTCGCAATCCTCGCTTGATTTTATCAACAGCATTTTCGTTATTTTCACCTGTTATAGCCTTGCGAATATACTGGTCACGCGCTGTTTCGTCAAACCCAATTAATTCCAGTCGTTTCGGTGATGACCTTTTGCAATATGTTGGTATGTACCTAGTTGTCAAGGTAACATCAAATGTTTCAAACAATTTGGATTTAATGATGCGCCAGATATCACTTCGATTACTTTTTTCTCTATTTGGATATTCGTCAAAGCCGTCCAGAATTATTTTTACTGTATTGCATCGTTGCAGAATATCTTTAATGTCTTTGGAATTCAAGCGAAACTCACTCGGCAATAATATCACTTTAATAGCTTTATAGATTGATCTCACATTACCCAACTGTCTAAGTTTCAGAAGAATTAATACCTCCGCTGCAGAGACAGGAGAATCCTTGACACCATTACACCAGTCATAAGCTAGCTGGAGGGTCAGAGTTGATTTACCGTATCCAGCTTCACCCTTCACAATACGCCTAGTATATAACTTTGAACTTGAATCAGTAAAAATGTCTTTATACGAGCTCAAACGTTCTTTCTGTGAGTTTTCGGACTGAGTTTCTAGGACGTGTTCAATACCTCCCTCAACAAAAACCTTATCTACACAATATAGTCTGTCCTTTATATAGGGAATTGGTTGTAATTCGTCATACTGCTTCTTGTAAACTGTCTTCAGAGAATCTAGAAGTATGCACTTCTTTTCTGGTAAGAAAATATTAAATAATTTAGTTAATTAAAAAAATCAGATACACGTAATGCTGAGAAACGTATGGAGATATTCGTAGTATATTTTTCTGTTTTTTTTAAAGTTATTTACATTAAAATCAGCAGCAAAATCAGTCATATATTGTTAACTATACTCATAGTGCATCTAATATGTATACAATTTCAATATTCTATTGAAAATGTTCCTAACTTGTAGTCACTACTAGAGTCACTCTCATAGGAAACTTGAAACTATCAGCACAGTATACTAGTCATTAAATGATGTCGTTCGATGTTGATACCTGATTGTTAATATGTCTTTTAAATTCCTGTGTGAGATATATCATCACCAAGTTGGACGTAATTCGTTTCATTAACACCTCAGAGCAATTAAAATACCAGATAAGTCACGTTTCATACATTTTTTAAATTCTGGTTCAGCCTATAACAAACTTTATTCAAGTACTTGTGTGATATATTATGTGTACAAGTACCAAAGATACGGTCTGTTACAACATACCGATAGCTCACATGCTTGGCTATCTTGAGTATTGGTCATTACTCAATTAAGCTTGAATGTTATATTTTTCTTCTAATGTACTATCATGTGCTTAGCAATTAAGGGATTATTTTAATGTTCTTCAAACAACTTCATTTATGTCACTAAAAAAAGTTGTAAGTGTTCCATTACATGGTATAATACCAAAACGTAAGAGGGGGGGGGGGGTGCCGCGATTAATGTCGGTAAGATATTGGTCGTTTTGTCTGTCTTTTATATGTTCCGATTTTTCTGTCCCTTCGTGTTATTTACAACTCGGACCATTCAAAAGACAATATCTTACCCAGGGAAACAGTTCATATAAGCTTAATGAGATTCAAACCAAGATATTACCATTGTGGTATGTGATCGAGACAGCTGTTAAGAGCAACTATCAAGAAACATTTATTCTATTTGAGAGATTACTCAACATTAATGTTCTTTATAGAGAAATAAACGGATTTAGATGCTAGTAGCATTGATATTACACATCTTTAAAGTGACAGCTCCCAAACACTACTAGCAATTGGGATATGTAGCAAATTTAACTATTTTGTGGTGTTATGTCTGACATATAAGCCCTATATGATGATTGAGTATGTGTACTCAAAGTAACATTGAATTCGTCTCAACTGTAAGAACAGCAGTGACGGTAGTTATATTGGTACTACAGAATGAGGTGTTTGTTAGAGTAATTGCACTTTTCCATCCATGTTGTTTTGCCCCGTTGTTTAATGCGCATGCTAAAGAATATAATAATACAGTGAATGTGTCACTTACCTGATAAAGTGAGTGCTGACTGTGATGCTGACGCCGTTCCGTTGTGAGTGGGCTGTTTCTTTCTCCGAACGGCTTTCTTTTTACCTGGCATTTCTAGAGACTTTAAACAAGGCCAATGACTGTCAATTTGTTGCTGAGATTAATGTTGCGGCATTCATTGTCCATTTTCTTGTCGTCTTCGATGGTGTGTGCTAAAGTACACGAAGAGTAAACGTACTGTAACAACCAACTAGAATCAACATGAATTGCTTACGAAATTTAACTTTAGTACGCCGTGTGTATGAAATACTGTTTGGTGTTAAGAGGAATTAGTTGTAGCCTTTCCAAAAACAAAATCTGTTAATAAAACCAAAGAAATCCATTAAGTGATTCGTTCCCTTCGGCCTCAAGGTGAGAAGTGGTTGCATTTTTGGTGTTTGACTGGTCATTTCATGCAATGGCTGTTAAAATACCATGGCGTTTATAGGAAACGAGTAAATCAGGAACCTGTTGTAGTCATTGTCGTTGTATTACCTGCTAAATGTCCATGTCCTATCGTGAATGGCATATATTCAAATACACGCTCTCTGGATATATAACAGGATAACAAATAGGAAAATGTGATCTAACATTTGACTTACTGGGTATGATTTTATTAATGGCCCTATAGAATATACTAATACTGTTGATAGGTGATTTTGAGTAATCTAAACTTGTAATACTTAAACCAATTTGTATTGCCAAAATTCCTTACCACAGTTTTATTTTGTGCCAATGCTAACAAAAGGTGTGTAAACAGCAGCGTGTTTTGTAAACTTTGATGAAAATAAAGTTGAATAGTTTACACAAGACCCTACCATCCATAACGCGACGTTTTTTTTTAAATTATATACTGTATCATTAGGTAAGGTGCAATTGATGTACATTTTTTTATATACCACCAAGTATACCATGTATCATTAGGTAAGGTGTACTTAATGCAAATGTACATTACTTTACATTACCAACATATCTTCAATCAACATTCACAGTTATATGCGCACAATGGTTTACTGATAGCTACTTTCCTGTTTGTTTTGCGGAAGTAGAACCGAGGAAGAGGCTTACCCCATACACCATGTAGATACGGGTCTAGTTGCATATGCGCTCTTTCTTTAGTAAATGGTGATATAGTATTTAATACAAATGTTGACGTGGAATTACGTTGGAATAATGTTGTATATTTATATCATTATAACATTCCTTGCTTCCATCATATGACTTTAACAAGGATTAAAGTGTATATAATTATCATTCCGTAAACCTTATCATTCGAATGCTTTATTTTCGTACCTGGCACCACTGTGTAATAGGAACAGTGGTCCATGTACCCATGATTCGTAACGTGAACTACAGCGTACCATGTTTATTACAGAAGTTGGTTGTTCACTTTAGGTGTTTAATAAGGGATCAATCCATGGTCTGTTTAAACTTTGTATCAAGTGAGAATCATCTAGTTTAGCTGACAAATCATAAAACATTTAAACAGCAAACGTAGCAAAACTGACATTGTTATAGTTCTGGGAACAGAATTATGAATAAAAACAGGACTGCAGTCAAATTGGGGGCTATTAGGAAAAACAAAAAATCCGACATTACAGTTCCATAAAATAATGATATAACACATCCTCCATACGATTAACAGAGTTACAGCATTTGCGAAAACAAATACCAACTATATTGTTTGATAAAATTGGAATTAGAAAAGTTCATATGTACTTTCGGGCGTCTGGTAGATATATTATTTACTCTTCATATTTTTATCATGAAGATAAAGAGATCTTGAAGATTGTTTATCATAATTTGCGGCTAAACTAACAAGTCACTACATGTCTAAATGCACGTTCAAATTCAATACGATTGGCTAACGAAGTAAAAGACGGATCTGTATTATGTCAATATGCAATTTGTGAAGCTGCTAAGAAACTAGCTATTTCAAGTTTGAGTCTTTTACTTGAAACGTATATAAATGCTTTAAAAAAATGTTATATCGCAATGAATAATCAGTTGATATATATGTTGGAACATCGGAATATTGACAATTCCTGATGCACTGTGCTTCACAAAAAAGAAATCATGATTAACTTTTTAAAGTAACGTACAACGTCAACATTTGAGAGAAGATTCAACAAACTCAAAACTAATGCATCGTATAACGAATACATGTCTTAAAAAAATGAATAAAGATATTAAGTAGCATTGTGTTACCTATTTTGATATTGTAATTGTATTACTTTTGTATTAAATTATCGATTGAAAGCATTAACTTGTCAATGTAGGGAATTAATTTTTGTGACATCAGTGCTATAGTCCGAATAACAAGAACTTCTGAGAGCTCGAGGTTCAAGAAATGTTCTTATGCGATTCGAGTACCGAGTATCAGTGTCCAAGAACAGCATATTATAATCCGAGTACCAACTACGAGTACTGTTTCATTCGAGTACTTTTTAATTGCCATTTTAGTTATTAAATTCACAAGAAAGTTGTGTTTATAACTTCTCCCTTGTGATCCAAAGCCGCGTTTATAACATCTCTCTTGTGATCATTGTTAGTGACGACGTGTTGTTGAATCAGATATGAGATTTGTGATGAACACAACAACATTTCCAAATTTGAGGGTCCTGCACCAAAAACAAAGACTTGAAATGGCTCTTTAATCAGGGCCGTGGTGGTATCGGTAAACAGTCACTACATTCTTACAGCAGATATCGATGCCTGTATCTTCTACTTCGTGTTTTACTTTTTCATACACTATGCCTACGTGTTCCTGTTATTCATAAATAAGTAAAATAGACTGTTACGTTTGCTATCTCTATTACATATATAATTGATGCTTGTATCTTCTACTTCGTGTTTTACTTTTTCATACACTATGCCTATGTGTTCCTGTTATTCATAAATAAGTAAAATAGACTGTTACGTTTGCTATCGCTATTACATATATAATCGATGCCTGTATCTTCTACTTCGTGTTTTACTTTTTCATACACTTTGCCTACGTGTTCCTGTTATTCATAAATAAGTAAAATAGACTGTTACGTTTGCTATCTCTATTACATATATAATTGATGCCTGTATCTTCTACTTCGTGTTTTACTTTTTCATACACTATGCCTACGTGTTCCTGTTATTCATAAATAAGTAAAATAGACTGTTACGTTTGCTATCTCTATTACATATATAATCGATGCCTGTATCTTCTACTTCGTGTTTTACTTTTTCATACACTATGCCTATGTGTTCCTGTTATTCATAAATAAGTGAAATAGAATTTTACGTTAGCTATCTCGATTACCTATAATACTGTGGTAATTTTTTTATAGATTCGTTTACATTCATAAGCAGTGACGGGCGCAAATAAGAGTAGCTGGGGGTAAAAACCGTAGTAGCAAAAACCGCCAATCTGTGGGAAATAAATCATTAAAATTCTCTTCCACGTAAACCTTTTGCAACCGCAAACAAACGTTAGCTTATCCCTAATGTAAAACCCTAATTAATATTCAAAATACTCCTTACGATGCACAATTTAATTATAAACCTTTAGTTTGTGTTCTTAACAAGGATCACTAGATCCCCTACATCGCAATCGGCTTCAACGATTTCAATGGGCTGCACTTACACCTAACTTATGAAATATTTGATTCGCCGTTGCCCTCCTACAAACGTTCACGCCCCTATCTAAACATGTGGGGATAACTTAGACTTTTTCCTTTCACTCGACACCTTTGAATTCTGTACACACCACTTTTCATAATATAGTTCTCAGATATTCCTTACCCAGGATCTTGGTCACTACAAAGCTAATTAAAGGATATTTTATCTCAGCAGCAAGGAGTTGTACTAATTGTTACTACCGTATATGATGAACCCATACATCATAGTTTGAAAAAGGAATGTAAGTTAAAAAATACTCCGCAAACACGCTTTCATTTAAACCTTCACGAATCCATTTGTAATATAAATTGGTATTTTAGCTACAATTTAGAACAACCGAAAGGTTCATTCGAAATCCAACTGTATTACACATTAATTAAAGCATGATGATAATTTACAACATTAACTTATATTAATGCCATATTCCTCATAATCTGCGTCGATGTTTCTAAATTAACTTAATATAGAGAGCGAGCACTTACTGTTTGTGTACTGGAATTAATTAACTATAAGTCACTTCTGGAAATAAGCTAATGCCGTTGACACGTTCAGCGACTAGTAATAGCAGATATCAAAGTTCGTATTCACCTTAATTGATAGTAATTTATTTAATAACACATCGGGATATCGTTGACTCCCCCTTATAGCCAAAGTTCATGTTGACATTTGATAACTGAAATCGGGTATATATCAACAAAGTCATTTGCCCGATATAATATAATGATTCAAAATAAAGTCGTTGCGCACTTACTCAACATTGAATTTTTGAAAAATCATGCAATTTAACTCCGTTTTGCCCATACTATATGATTTATCTAATTGACATGGTGAAGATTTCACGACCCCCTCGGTCAAATTATGGGTCAAATTACAATGCTAAGTCGAATACTGATCTGCGTAGTACTTTCTTGGTCTAGTTGACCCATCATTTGGCTATTGTATATTCCTCTCAATTGCTGGTGTAAGAAGTTATCCATACTTATTGTTACTAACGTATATGATGAACCCATACATCCTAATTTGAAAATAGAATGTAAGGTAAAACAATACTCAACGAACCCATTTGTGATTAAACATTAGTATTTTTAGCTTCAACTTAAAACAACCGTTAGGTTCATTTGAAATCCAACTGGATTGTACATTACTTGAGGCATGGTGATAATTTACAACATTTATTTATATTATTGCCATATTTTGTGGAAATAATTCTTCGTGACCTGCGTCGATATTTCTAATTTAACTTAAAATAGAGAGCGAAACTTACCTCTTTTGTAATGGAATTAATGAACTATAAGTAATTTCTTGAAATGAGCTAATGCCGTTGACACGTTCAGCGACTGGTAATATCATATGACAAAGTTCATATACACCTTAATTGATAGTAATTTGTTTAAGAACACACTTCGGGATATCGTTAACTGCCCCTAACAGCCGAAGTTCATGTAGACATTTGATAACTGAAATCGGGCACATATCAACAAAGTCATTTGCCCGATATGATATGTGATTCAAAATAAAGTCGTTGCGCACTAACACAACATTGCACTTTGAAACATGCAGTTATTAATTAGATAAAAAATTAGGTTCATTAACATTAAGCCAGTGCTCTTGTAGCTTAGCAAAAGAGTAGTCCGTTGTTGTTGGTTTTTTTTATTGCTGCTTTTTGTGAATCTTTTTGTCAGGATATTCTTGAGATATTTTTGGTGATCAAATTGACATCGTAATTGGGGGTAATGTGTTTTCCAATATTTTGTTAAAGTATCTTACTACGTGTATAGTTATCGCATCTACTTTTTATCAACTAGCATTTCATACTAGCATTTAGTATTAGTAAAAACCCTAATTAATCTGGAACAAGGGCCCAACCACGTATACTTTTGGCACTGTATATTTTTGGTTGCGCGCTCAGCCCCCAAATGACAGAAAAAGAAATTATCAAAAAATATATCACTTGTTTTTGCGTTATATTATTAACAGTCTAAGCTGTCCCCGGTTCAGAGTGTATGTTCATAAATAGGAACATCAACATTTACGTGGATGTGATAGATGATTAAGACTCAATGCAACCTTTATGTTGTTTATGATAACAGTCTCTTAATTACAATTTAGCCCATATATACTTAGCAATAAAGTCACAGTATATGTTTTAAAAAAAAACTGACAGATGCATTAAGCATACTAATCAGTCATTTACCAAATGATGAGAGTGTAAGGAGAATATTATTTGTTTCAAGTAACGCATGGCATTATCCTACGTTCAGTTCACATAGCTTCTCTAAACAACGAAACTCACATGTTGTTTGTTGAAGATGAAGGTAGATAGACACTGATGGTGAAGGAAGCAGGGATCATACTAATCTATAGTCGGGCAGAAATGTGGGGCATTAATTCCACATGAAAATGGTTGCAATGAGGATAATCTAATACGGGGTACTGACACGCAGTAATTGCCAACCGATGCAGATGCAATGAAATGAGGCAATACAAACCGGGAAGACGGATCAGTTACACAGGACGTATTTTTTTTTTAATTACCTTCCCACACTGATGTGAAATCTGATTCAATGTCGCTTTTCATACATAAGTACGTATATCCTTTATAGATTAAAAGCATTAATATGTTTTCGTATTAATCGAGCATGCTTTCTTACATATACATACTGCTATATTTGGTGAAGCAAAAGGAAGTTTGCAATATTGCAAATATCTGGCATCTATGAAAAGTCGGTTTTGCTCTCTTTTGAAATAATCAATTGACAGAGATTTACATTTATGGTATGCACAATTAGTGGTAATCAGTGGGTTTGTGGCTTAATCAGCGGGACGAAAGGCATTGAGTAATTAAAACTGACCTTAATTCGTGTTTATTTATTTTGTGTTAATTAAGAAAACGAAGAACTTGATGATTATAACATTGTTATCATCTTAAAGAATAGCAAAATATCAACGAAAACGGTTATAATTGTTAACATTATTCAGTTTTACATAGTGCCTAAACTTGAATCAATGTTTATCTTACTTACAACATTAAACGCCTTAATATTTGACATATATATGAATCAACTTGACTTAAACACTCTGGTCAATGCGTTTGTTTTCATTTTACAAAATACTTTACAACAGTTACAACTTAGAAATGTTCCAGAAGATATGCAATATATAGTACAATCATATATTGCTGCAATATATAGTACGATAATATTATAATATAATAGTGTAATAATATATTATCTCATCGTACAATTAGATTCACTTATTCACTTATTTTCTCTCCAATTTCAGATGAGATGAAATAGAATTGAATACAATGAAATAAACAATAGCATCATATACCATTTCCAATATAGGTCACATGCAAAAACATTATTCTTTTAGTGAAAAACAAAAATGGATTCTTAGTCAAGAATTTGGAAAGGGATTATAAGGAAAAATGGAAACAATAGCAACATACAGCGATAACAAACTGTTAGTAAAATATGCTACTGCAGTTTACAATGGAAAGCTAGTGACAGTACTGAACCAGTGGCAGAGTTTGAAAAGAGGTCACGTAAAATTCGTATGACATCAATGGCCTACCGATGAACACAAGTTACACAAATTCGTCTTCCGGGAATTTCAAGATGCTTCCCCTTGTCCACCACCTACAAACAAAAACGCCAAGCGATATATACTTTGTAAACTGTCATTCAGAAAAGGTATCATGTTCGTACGATTCAATAATTGGTGTTCCATTGATGTTTGAACAATACCACCAGTCCTGGGAATGGAATACATTGCCTGGACTTCACACTCAAAAGGACAGGTGAGTTGTATCGTTGTATAATCTACTTCTATCAATACCTCTCCAATGGCTTTAACTGTAAGGAAGGAAAAAACACATTATTTGTCATAATTATCAGGATTTCAAAACCACCGATTATATAATTGTAATTATCAAATAGTAACACAATGTATCAACAGAATGCGACGATAAATGACTGATCGTAAATTTAGCATAACCTCTACTACATTAAAGAGATTCATAAAACAGAAACATTTTACAGATTTTAGATCGTTTTATCATTTGACACGGACAGCCGCGTCATAGTTTTGTTTTAAATGCGTTTATTGTTCAACTTGATGATAAAGTGCGTTCACTAATTGTTCAATTTGATTGTTCAACTTGATGGTCAATCTCAATATGTGACTTTAGTGACCGCGGATATTGGTTGAAGCTATGTTTCGTTGTATCAAAGAAGCTTTTTGTGACCCTTATAAGAGGACGCATAAGCCAAGTATACAATATCTTACATCAAACGCTCTAAAAAAAAAAATTCCAGTATCAATTATAAAGTCGCGCTGTTTCAGGTATGGCGTTCTGTCGGAGTATCACAGAATAGCCACAACGGCACAATGGTGTCATTTTCCACATATAACACCATGCAGTGGATATTGAACAGGACTTTATTAGAACCGAATTCCACAGTTATTACCGCAATACTAATCATGTGGTGGGTACGCAATTAAGGAAAAAAAGTAATATAATTACCGGAAAAACGGACGAAGTTCCAGGATCCAGCAGCCAATGACCAGACTGGAAATGTAGCTTGTAGTGGCGCCCTTCTCGCCCGTCGGGAAAGCAGAAAACTACGTGTAAAGAAAGAATCAAATAATCATTTCAATAAGAAGTCATGAGCAGTACATCGACTAAGCCAGAGAAAACCAAATCGAGATTTGTTTACTGCAGACGTACCAAGAACGTTATTAAGTTCTAATTCTCTACGAATACGTCCAAGAATAGCGGAACACAGGTAAGGTACCGGACTAACAAGGACACTGATTAATGTAATATATCTCCGAGTATGCTGTTCAGAACGAAAGAGAATATCGAGGAACTATACTGTACTATACCGTTAATATTCTTTGATTCCAATTTTGACAAAGAAGGGCCCAAAGAGACAGAACTCGGCAGCAAGCAGCCATCAAACCTGTTTCAGAAACCAATAAATAAAATAAGCCATTGAATTATACAAAGGACGCAGAATAGCTCTAATCAAATCAGCATAGCGTGTTTCTGTACAGTAAGGCAATGTTTGTTATATATTTGTTTGCCTGCACCGCTTCCACATATCAATGTGGTTGTTTTGAGTTATGGTAAGATAGTTTACTCTTTAAGTCCACGATTCCAGAGACGCTTATATTTAAAATTATCACAACAATGTTCAAATATTGCTGATTTTAGAAGACAAAGTTTACATGTCTGTTACTCTCATGAACTTATTAATGGTCTTACATCAACTGCTTGAATCTTGGGCAATACTGTATATACTCTAACGTTGCATTCACTTCGTTTTGACTTATTGTCCTGCCTTTCTCTGTCTGTATATCCAGTATCTCTAGTGGTGTGAGGATTGGTAGAGAGAGACCAGAGCGGAGGATAATATTTCCATCTCCATCGAGCTCATTAAAAGCGTTTGCCAAATTCACGCAGTATATAGGAATCTACAGAAAGGAAATAAGAAGCTACGGTGTGAATTTTACTTTCTTTGTTACATTCCTAAATACTCTACCTTACTGTAAGATATTCCATACTAATATGTTTGTTCTTTAACAAAGTGCAATATTAATATACTATAGAACGAAACATTTTTAATAATTACAATGTATAAACAACCATAAATAGCTGGCTTTTTTCCGTTTGAACAGCTTCAAGCAATTTCTGACTTATACGATTTACTATGAAATTGGGTAAGTCTGCGTGTTGCTAGACACACAACAAGGTTTGGTATATTTACATATAAATAGTACAGGCTCTATTATATTTGATAGTGAATACATTAAAACACATATTAGGATGATACGTACTTTGTGACAAGATGCATTGTGTAAGAGCTCTATCATATGTCCTTGGAAATATTTACTGTCATCTTTGCTTAGCGTTACTGTATTTGACATCAGTGTATGTAAGCTCTGACGGTCATCAGTCTGATAAGAAAGGAAGTTACTTTATAGTAAAATGACCATGTCTAACAGTAAATAAATGTACCTGCTTTGCACATATGTTACTAATATATTACGAGACATGGATACCAACGAACTTGATAAAAACCATGTGAACGATAAATACACGAGTATTTGTACGTTGTTAATGTAAGTAGATTCAGTGAACCCTTAAGCGTCGGAACAATCTGAAATGCAACATTTTCAGCATTCACAACAACAAATGGAAGCAAGACTTTCGATGATGAATGAGATAAAATAGTAATTTCAATAACATTTACCGAAACAACTGACGTGGTACTTATTCTTGCTACTTATTCTCCAGTCTTGCAGTATCATGTAACAGGGGTGATCAGTTCAGCACTATAGCAATTTAATTTCCTTAGATGAGATTAATAAGAATACATTAAACGAAACTTAGATGAATACATGGAGGAGGCATATTCAAAGTGAACCCTGGAACACAATTACATTTAAAACTGAAAACGTTAACATGAATTACGACATATGCTACCAAATTACTTACCGACAACTTTGACGTCCCTTCAGAATTTATTTTCCATTTTCCACTTACAAACTCTAAGGCAAATTCATAATCAAGAGGTTTCCAAAAGACTGGTAAAACAAAAGTTTGACATTAATTGGTTATTTCAAATATTATGTGTACTATTGAGTAAACATGTAGAAGTATATCTGTTGGTTTTGAATCATCGTAGTAGCAGCTCATGAATGTTCGGTTAAAGGTTAACCGAACACAAATACAACATAAAGACTGCGATGTGTTCATCCGTTAATTGAATCTGTCTTACCTTTAAGGTGTCTTGATTTAATGACACTCGAAATGTGTTCAACTGGAATAGACGCAGGCAAGAAACAGTCAATAAATCTGTGAATGAAATATAACAGTTTAAAAATGGACATGTAGACACATATCTTCATTTGTGGTACTTACGTAAGTTATTTTGACTGCACGGTACTTCTTAGGTGCAAGAACATTTAGCACATGCCATAACATTGATTACATGGTATAGATAGACGTAAATATATGTTAATTTTTGTTTAGGGACATAAGTGTCCATGAAATGTTTTATTTCAAATCAGTAACTTGTTCACACGAGTTGCAATGAAATATAAATACAACGATATTGCAAAATTAACAAGTTTGTGAAGTATATGAATGTTCTTTGAAAATATTTCGTGGACTCCAAACGTATTTCTTGGTTTCTGAAAACGTTAGTTAATATACCAAGTTTATACTTGCGTGGTTATACATATGTCTCACTGACATTTGTAATTACAGCCATAGGTTCAGATTGCTAGTATATATGGATACAATGCTATATGCACCAAACATCAATTTGTATGCAAGGAAATATGGCGCTGAAAGTTCTATTTTTCTAGTAGATTATATTTGATAAAGTTCATTTCATGTTCAAAAGTTAACTTGACAGCATCAGGATGTACTATAAAATCGTATGTACACATGTGTTTAATGTTTATATAACATTTTACATTGGAATTATTGAACTTCTTCCTGCCTCTGATGTTGATTCCAAATGTCCTACAGGGCTAATTCTGTATATTTTTAGCAATGTTTGTATAATACTTACGACAATCTCTTCAACTTCTGACACTGCTGTACATATCTCCACACACTTAACAGTTCTTCTTGCGTAACCTCTCTACCCTTCTCCATTCTGATTTCTAGCTTCTCCAGGAGTGGCATGATAGGCACACGCAGCCCGGATTTCAGCGTGATTTCATTTTGGTCTGCATTGACAAAAGACTTGTCTAGTATCAGACAGGACACGGGTATATAAACGTGATTTCAAATAAAGACAATTTGTATGTGTATCACCAACGACCACAAACTGCATGTTTGCTTGAATGTCGCAAAAGTTTAGGATCCCACTCTCATAGAAGTGAGCTGAACAATATTTTGTGGTCATCGATTTTGCGAGGTGAATTCCTTAAAGTATATATTTCTAAGCTACTGTGTAATAGCTTAATCAATAGAATCATGCTCATTTACAGACGTCATAATATCTTGCAACTTCTGTTCTCTTCTTTTTATAATATATATAATATATATTACTTTATGTTTGATGCAATACAATAATGAAAAATATCGAAATAAATGTTATATCATGCACATTTAAGATCGTCAAAGTGAGGTTTCCGGGTAGAAGTTAATTACATCTATCGTTTAGGCATTTTATCATTCTAACCTTGTCATATTGTTCAATTTAAGATATTTTGGTGACAACACGAACATGTATCGATATACAAATGTACCTTGTGTTTCGATGCAACGCTCAGAATTTGTAACGTAGACCTCTGCAGTAATTTACTCTCATCCTTACCAATGGATGTAACACCAGAAGACACCAAATCAGATACTCTCTTTATAAAGTTTTCAGTTTTATCTTCTTGTTCAAGCATGCACAGAACTGCGAACTTTTTCCCATCGTCTTTACTTTGCAGGTACTGAATAATTTTTTCCGCCGCAATCTTGTCAAGACCACATACAAATCGATATACATATTGTAAGTCAAATGGATCTAATTTGTCCAGAAAATTGTGTACATTTTCAGTGCTGGTAGCAGACAAACGTTCTGCAACATAATAGGCAGCGTACCATTCGCAGAAGAGTTTGTGATAAAACCTCACCTCCTTTTTGTACTGAATATGACTTTTGTCACTTACTTCATCCATTATATCTAGAAATTCTTCTTCAACAAGGATGCCAATGCGGAAATACTGATCGTAAAATTCATATCCTAGTTGATTACGAAGTTTTTCTTTGTCCCAGACTATGTTCTGCTTTGCTCTACTCAACGCTTCAAAAGCAATTTTGTCAAGAGCCTTATGGTCTTTTTCTAACAATTCAAATTTCTGTACGTTTTCGTCTTTCATTTTAATTCTCATATGACAGGTGACCTTAATAAAGACATCTTTGTTTCGAAAATGGCAAAAGAAATCACTCATCTATACCAACAGTCCCAGTGGTATATTGTGATACATACTCCTACTCGGATCACTGAAAAAAGTTCTACTTGCGTTGATCTGATCTTGGTTTCGAACCAGAATAAATTATATTCCTCGGGAAATGTATCGGTTGGGTTTAGTTACCATAATCGTGTGTACATGTCGTGTCAAGCTTGTCGGATTAAATGCAATCCTAAGCGTCTAAAACTAGAACATATCGTAAATTTATTGATAGTAGCTTCCAGGCATACCATTCCAATGCCAACTTGGAAAGTATATAACAAACCACTAATCCTGAAACTGCCTGGGGGCATTTTAAATGTATTTTTTACTCATTTTGCAGATAAACATGCATCGCACGCTGAAATTTGTATCAAGGGTAAATAACAGCCTTGGTTTAATGATGAAATCATATCTTTAACTAGGGATCGTGACCATTATAAACGTGTTGCTGGAAAGAACTGGAAAGTCTAGTGACTGGGACTTTTTTCGTCATCTCAAAAATATAACTAATAATCTAATTAAAAAAACCAAAATTTCATAATATACTGATACTATTGAACAAAATAAGGGTAATAGCAAGCAGATGTAGAAGATCATTAAATATATTCTTCAAAAAAAAGATAAAGCTACTGTTAATAAGTTTGTGCTCAATGACAAAAAAAGTTGAAACTCCTAGTGGAATGGCTAATGCTTTCAATGTTTTCTTTATAGACGTTGGTAATACAATTGCCCGGAAGTTTATAAATGATGGAGGCGGGTAGTTGTTTGGGAAGTTAAAGTATGTTGGCGAGTCTTTAAAGTTTATTGAAAATAGTGAGGATTTTGTCAACAAACAACTCGCAAATATTCAAATTGGTAAATATACTGCTATTGATGGTATAAGTGCTAGACTTTAAAAACAGGAAGTTACCAAATTTTCAAACCAATTACTTTTATTCTTAATCTTACTATTCTTAGTGCATCTATTCCTGCTGAGTGGAAACAGGCAGTTGTTTCCCCTATTTTTAAAAATGGGCTGAGAACAGATTGTGGTAACTATAGGCCCATGTCAGTTTTGCCTGTTATTACTAAAATTCTTGCGAAAGCTGTTCATGGCAAGTTTATTGTCATCTTCAAAACAATGGGCTTCTAAGTTCGGCCCAATCTGGATTCAGACAACAACATTCTACTAGTGATGCTTTTATTGGCGTTACTGACTGCATTCTTCATAATATGGACAAGGGTCGGATCACTAGTGCTGTGTTCTTGGACATAAAAGAGGCCTTTGATACAGTCAACCATGAGATTCTTATGTATAAATTTTCTTATTATGGGATACGGGATAATGAGCTAGCCTGGTTCTCTAATTATTTGTCAAATAAAGAACAAACTACTGTTATTGATGGGGTTAAATCTGATGCAAGAACTGTTACAATTGGTGTACCCCAGGGATCCATATTAGGTCCACTTTTCTTTATCACTTTTATTAATGAAATTCCTACTGTAGTTTCAAATTGTAGGGTTTTTCGTTATGCCGATGATACTGCCATCATGTTTAGTTTAAAAAACGATATTAGATATTGAAAGGGTCATACTTTTGGACCTGGAAGCTGTTTCTGATTGGATGAACACTAACAAGCTGACACTTAATGCTTCTAAAACAAAGGTTATGACTTTGGCTCTTTTCAAATTATAAAAATGTTTAATCCCTTCAATGTAAAGCTTGATAATGATATTCTTGAAAATATGTATGTATTCAAATACCTTGGAATGTGGTTTGACCGTTTCTTAATGGCAAAAACATATTGACAAAATCACTGCAAAAATATCACAGAAACTGGGTATTCTAAAAAGACTTGGTTGGTCTGTTGACCAGAATACACGTAATACTCTGTGCAACGCTCTAATTGTACCCCATATTGATTATTGTTCTGCCGTTTGGATAACGGCGACGAATAAATTGATTGACCGGATTCAGATTCTTCAAAATCGTGCAACTAGATTGGCCTTGGGTGTGGGCTTCGGGATGAGCATGTTACAGATATTTTGGATGAATTGAAATGGCTACATGTCCGTAAACGTTCATTTTATTTCAGGAATATTCTACTGTATAGATGTGTCCACGTAAGCTCCAGATTACCTTACTGATAATACTATTCTTACAAAACTAGATCTAGCTGCTCTAATCATGTTTTACTTGCTTCTGTTAGATCTGGGAACGGAAAAAGTTCCTTTAAATTTTCTGGAGGCAGGTCGTGGAACAGTCTTCCCCAAACTTTGAAATGCTTGCCAAATGTTAATGTCTGATGCTTTTTGTCTACCTTTTTGTCGTCCTTTTTGTGCTTTTGGATATTTACCGTTTTTCTACTGCATCATGTTGTATGTATTTTGTATAGAGGGCTCCTCTGGAAGGCAGTGCTTCTGCACTGAGCAGGACTACTCTCATTAAAGATGACAGCAATAAAAATAATAAAAAGAAGTAACGAATGTGGATCCTCGATACTACTTACGTCATGACTTGATGCTATCTGTAGCAGCTGTACGGTAGACCTCTGTAGTAACTTGCTGTCATCTTTCCTGATATAAACCTCCTCGGCACAGAGATCTGTAACAGTCTTTCTGATCTCCTCGATGTCTCCATTTTGTTCCAAGATGCAGAGGATTGCAAACTTATTACAATCCCTTTTCTTCTGCAAATACT
Organism: Apostichopus parvimensis; assembly: GCA_000934455.1. Lineage (NCBI taxonomy): Eukaryota > Metazoa > Echinodermata > Holothuroidea > Aspidochirotida > Stichopodidae > Apostichopus > Apostichopus parvimensis. The sequence continues at coordinate 128,158 of KN882606.1, forward strand.
CAACGATGTTACGAGCAGCTGTACGGCTTAGTCTACATGCGAATCGAAAGACATACTGAAGGTCTAATGGATCCATGTTACCCAGAGTTTGTTCTAATTCGGCAGAATTCTTTACATTGACAGCAATATCCGCGACCCTAAATGATGCAAACCACTCACAGAATAGTTTATGGTAGAAACTTACTTCAATCTTGGTACTAACGTTACCAGGATATTCTCCATCGGGAATATGAACGACCTTTTCCTCTACTAAAATACCAACACGGATATAGTGATCATAAAACGCTAGAACAACTCGTTTACAGAACGCATTTTTCCCCTCACACAATCTGTTGATTCTCTCTATTGAGTCCTTCAAATGCTACTTTATCAAGTTCACCATGGATAGCTTCAAACTCCACTTCATAAGTCATAACGTTACGTTCCGCTGCCTTGTTTCTGGTGTGACTGTGAAAACATTTCATCATGTAGATGAAAAAATCCGTAACAGACTTATATTTCTGAAAGTCTTTTCTTTCGTCAATCATGTGAGCGAACGTAACGAAGAATAGAGGAACTTGGCAGAGATCGTCAAGAATTGGGTTTTCTTTCAAACCTTGTTTGATTTTATCAAAAGCCTTTTCATTGTTGTCTCCAGTGATGGCTTTGCGAATGTACTGATCACGCGCAGTTTCATCAAAACCTTTCAACTTTACTCGTTTGGTTTCTGATTTGTCAAAGTCTTTTGGGAGATACCTGGTTGTCAAGGTTACTTCAAATTTTCGAAACTTCTTTAATCTGACGATCTGATCTACGTCACTTCCTGTGGTTTGATCTCTTTCAGGATACTCGTCATAGCCATCGAGGAGAACTTTAACTCTATGGCAGCCTTCTAGAATAGCTCTAATGTCAGATTGTTGTACACGGGGCTCGTTTGGTAATAGAAACATTTTGATCGCTCTGTAAATGGACTTCACATTACCCAGCTGTCTCAGTCGTAGAAGAATTAACACATCTGCATCACATAAAGGGGATTCCTTCACACCGTTACACCAGTCATAGGCTAACTGAAGGGTAAGGGTTGATTTACCGTACCCTGGTTCACCCTCTATAATTCGACGTACTGATTTAATACGCGGATCAGTGAAAATATGATTATATGACGCCAAACGTTCCCATGATCCTTCGGTGGAGAATGGGGTTCGTCCCTCGATGAAACACTCAATGCTGCCCTCAACTAATACTTTATCCACACAGTAGAGTCTATCTTTGATATAAGGGATCGGTTGAACTGCTTCATATCGTTCCTTGTACGTAGACTTCAGCTCTGTTAGAAGGATTTCTTTTTTTTTCTGAATGTAATGACATTAAAAAGTAAACAATGAAATCATAAGTAGGGTACGGTATTAACAACGATTAACGTAACAAGACATTTTATATGAAAGTGCCATTTGCTTTGAAGTTGAAAGACCATCTAACCCCTCCCTCTTCGCCACATATGACATTATTTAAGTATGTACATTTATTTGGAATATTTTCAAATTTTGAAAGACTTCATTGAAAAAGTAAGGAATTAAGGCTACCATTGCATACAAGTTATGCTATTGATTTAGAATACGATGACCTATCAGTAACGCCATTCGTTTAACTTTTTTGTCTTTTAAAGTATGATTGCATCAGAGCGAGAATATACGGACCTTCCAAAGTCAGTGCTTGTTGGGTTGATGGCTGAGCTCTTACAGGAGTGGGCTGGTTTGATCTGGTAGGCTGACGGGAAATATTTCCTGCCTGTCGTCTGATCCGATCCATACTTCCTTTGTTCTAGTCACCTCGGAATTATTAAAAGATTCTCGCTCGCATGATGTGCTTGTTCGTATGTAAATATAACAGGGGCGTTTACACGCCACATAGCCTTCGCACACCATGTGCACTGTGACCCGCCTGTTAACGATGACAAATAAATATGACCATCATTGAAGGAAATACTCATACATTCCTGAAACCTAGAAAAGGGTGTGTAAGGTACCGCATACAGCAACCGACTGATACAAAACTTGGTAGAAAACAGTGGCAGTGTTAGGAACATAAATTACTACCACAACTTTGGAACCTTTGTTCCTGCGGTACATCACTTCCTATGTCCACAGCATTCATCAATATCGCCACTTGACGAAGGAGAAAATGGGGTCAACAAGTAAACACGTTTGAAAACCACTAGATTACATGCAGTTGTGGAAAATACAAACGTGACCTTTTTATGACTCCTCAATTCGTCATGAAGGGTGTTTGCAATGAGATTGTAATCTGTTTGAATCGTGGGATATATATTGAATTGAATTGAAGCCAATTGAATTTATTGTCCACAATCGGAAATTCGGCATACACAGGTCGTAAACGACGAAAAAAAAGAAAAAGCAATGGTATAAGTTTCAATAGACTGCGATACACATACAGTAATACAAACTTATATACAGCATATGGTTTCAGTGTAGACATGATAGGGAATATATGAAAGAACAAATCCTGCCTCTAAATGTATTCCCACATTGACAAATCGTTTCTGCATTAGAAGGTGATATTAAACTTAATCAGTGTGAGACCGAACTATCCAATTAAATATACATGCTGGCATAAGACTGGCCTGATATCGACGCGATTTACGTGCAATCATTTACTTTTTATATATTATCTAATGACTCTACAAATTCCAATAACGTCAACTAACGTATAACTTTTACCGATGTCATCCTTACGGTAACAAGACAACATTACCATACATTTTGAACAGGAACTAGAGATCTAAAAAACACAGATAATAATATTAAATTAAACACCCGTATCATGGTGAAGCATGCGTAAACTGACATGTGACGCATTGTTCATCGTTCATATATAATTTAAATATTAATGTTGCCATTGATGGTTTGAGCAGTGTTTTCAATGTGCATTTTAGATAAGGACATTAATATAAAATAAGTCACTTAGACGGTCATATATTAAATCACACCGACACATGATGTTTCTTCCAGAAATTATGATCGAATCATGAAAATTACCGAAATATGGTTAAATAACATTAAACAGGCCAGTGTCTAATGACCAAATTTCAAACAACATTAAAATGCACCTGTCCCTGTAGTAATATGCAAAGTAGCCTATTGTGTAGATTTAGTAACATACACTGAAATGTAAGGATTGATCCAAAACAAGAGCGGATCCTTTAATATTCATAAGGACACGGTTTATACAATCTCAGAGCAAACAGTCATATATTTTCAAATAAATGAGTATAGATTAACAAATATGACATGATCACCTCTGTAAAGCACAGACCTGTTCTGAAGCAGCAAAATAAACAACAAAGTCCAATCAAAACGAAACTAGCTTAACAATAACATATCCCTAAAGATGGTAATACAAACACTTACGATATTACTTCAGTAGAATATATTAAACATCACAATATTCAACAAACACGAAAATACCAGGAGATGTAAATACCACAATTGTCAACATATATATTCATGGATATGTTAAGTAGAAAGTGAAGACTATGTTGAGTTCATTTTGTGATTATCTTATCAGAAATTTTTGTGCATGTAAAGTAGAGTTTTTAAATTGTTTTTATCTTAAAGGCGATTTTGTCTGTCTCTTGATCTCCCTGTACAACTCCCGAAATCACAGTAAGAATGCAAACGTTTGGTGACCCCTGGTTGTCTCCGCTCCTTTGTTGGATGTAAATAATTTGAATTAATTCACATACATACTTTATACATATGCAGCTGATTCTCTTATCAAAACGCAAACGTTCTATACTTGGTAGCATACAGTTTAGGATTGTAATGACTTTTTTTATTTAAAAATAGTAACCCAAGAGCCTGTGAAGAAAAATCAAACCCCCAAAGTTATCAACGCTCGATCAGTGTCCCCTTAAATGGAAGCTGTTACCGTGTGATCATTACGATGTATGTCAAGTCCCTCTCAAATGGAATAAACCTTCGTCAAAAGTGTATAATATATTGATATCGACCATGATTAACATGCTTATCTACGGTATGTTGTTATAATGAATGTTCTACTTCGTGCATGTGAGTAAGTCAGTTCAAGTTTATAATGCACACACGTATGATATCTCGCAACTCGTTGGGGGAATACGTGGGCAGATACAACACAAACCTCATTACAAATAGTGCAATAAGATAGCGTTGATGTCAGGCAACGTCAGTTCGTCAGTGTTTTGTACACATCTCCATTCAATTAATGTACTTCATAATTAAAAATGATATTTGCCATAAAATGTTCGTTTATATGTTACTTATGTTGTTATCATGCGGAGACTTTTCAATTTTTTGTCAGTCAATTACACACAACAACACAACTTTCTAGGTGTATAAAAAGTTTCATTACATAATTTAAAATATTGCCAACGAAATTAACACAAATGAAGAACACGGA
>KN882606.1:132766-153301 GCA_000934455.1 Apostichopus parvimensis
AAATGTTGTGGTGTACAAAGCCCCAGACTTTACAAATTCTCCTCCACCCCCTCTCACATTGGAGGTGCAAGATTTCCCCGACCAGCCCTTTTTTCTTTGCACACGCTACAACTTTGAATGAAACGTGTTACATACTTGTGATCAAGCCAAGCCATTAATTGCGGGATTAGCTGTTGGACTGACCTTTACAGTTCTGTTTAGTTTCGAAGTCTATATCTACAAAACAAGGGTTATATTTAAAGTTTGATATTAATTGCAGCACTATATAACTATGTAACTAAGGCGGTTTAGACTTATACTATAAGCAGTACAGTGAAACGAAGCGATTAACATGCTCACGTATGTGTGTCCATATATGTAGCCTACAGTGTAAGGTTAAGTGTGTTAACAAATTACAAACACTATAACTTTCAAAAACATTTACTCCAGTTGATCAATCTCAAGACTAGATTAATATGTAATATTGTTAGAAATATTACTGCATCTTGCTGTTCGTATATTTGATGCAGTTTAAATTAAGTTAAATTCTTCCTAACATAACCATCATAACGCCGGCATTTTCAACAACGTTCCAATTTATCTTATCATTATTATTTTTTTGAGGGAGGGGCAGGTTGGGTGGAGTTACATGGCGAAGATATTTGAGAAGTGTTCTTCATCTGCATAGATTCACGTCCACACATGTTTATCTGTAGCCCAAACCACTTCAAGAGAGTAGAGGAAAGATAAGCAGCTTAACTTACCATGTGCCATAATCACAAACTAAGATAATGAGCATGGGGTGTGATTTGATTTCTAAAAGCAAACGGGGGGAGGGGGGATCCTGGGGCAGGTGGTCTAAGGGGCTGTTTCACTCACTTTTGCGAACTTGTGTTGTTTTATAAAGACGCTAGAAGCAATATGTTGTAATATTTATAGCTTATATTCAAGTACTTCTTGTGTATTTGAAAATGTACTTATTCTATCTGCAAACAAAAGTGTTGTCAGATTCAGTATGCGACATAACAAGTAACACATGGTCAATCGTATCGTTAATGAAGGTCTGCACGGCGCCCATTGATACTCTCATAGATGGTAAACCGTATAAGAGGGTTTTTCTCAAAATTCAAAAACAGACAAACTGGATAACCTTAAATGACATAAGCCTATATGGTACTGTCACATTGGTACTAGTAGTATCATGCTAGTACCATAGTGCGTTATAGATTTAAATAAGAATCGTCACACTGGGTCGCTCATCTTTATAGCCTGTGTAATAACTTCATAAATAAGTCAAGCAATATCGCAGAGTTGCCAAAATTGCTGTGGCATAACCAACCAAATTACCGGCAGAATCGGATAAAAAACCAACTATGTCTGGGAAAAATTAGGTGGGGCAAGTGCACCTCTTTCACCTTGTAATCCCGCCACCGATCGTGAGTAAGGTATATTTGCAATTCTATTAAGATTGAAACCGAAATTAATTACATAACAGATTTTTAGTCACGGTTAGTGGTTTTACTCAGCATTGATATGAACGTTGTATGTAGCTGAACAATTACATGTTGTAATATGTCTAAATTATTGTATATATGTTACTTATGTTACTGGCCGAGCCAAAAGTACATATTTATTAGTAGCTACTGTTTTTGTGCGTCTGTGACTGTGTCGCAGTGTGGAATGCGAGTTGACCGCGGAAAAGAGCCCCATGGTATCAAGTTTGAAATTTGAAATGGGATTTAATTATATTTTAGTCTAAGAATTAAAAAAACTATCCAGTGACCTTAATTGACATAGTTTTTACAATATGTGTTTTATAGTAAAATAGAGATACCAGCTGCAATACTTCTAGGTAAATTGTGAGTAGCTTTGGATGTAATATAAAACATAGAGAAACACCTAACAAACGTCTTTTCCATTAAAAAAAAAACATTTATTTTTTCTTCAGATATGAATAATGGCAATTTCAGATTCGATGACATATTTTGGAAGTAATAAAGAAAATGTAAGAAAAACAAATATGAGCAATTGTCAATATTATATCATTAAAGCAAAAGGCAATTTTAAAGTTATTTACAACATAATCTTAACCATTTCTCCAACTATATCACATGCAGCTAATCAATATTACATACTATGTATGTGTAACAATATCATATATACCATAGACGTAAATCCTCTCAAATTGACTCTAAAAGGGGCCGGATTAGCCAGTTTCCAACGAAAACTCACATTACTGTAAGTATCATTTGAATTACTTGATCAAACTTTGTACCCCTGAGAACGATGTTTCTGGTATACTAGCAAACATAAAATAGCTGAGCTTCTTGTTCTGTTCACAGATAGATATACGACAGCTTTTGTACACACAACCTTTGTATTATTTAAATTGTTATGATAAGTAAAACTCATACAACTTGACATTGGAAGGAAAAGCTAAAGACTAGTTATTCAAAACAATATCACTGCTATCACCAATCTCCTTTAAATGTCTCTAAACATTTACATATCTATACGAATGAATCGTTATGATATTCAACCTTGCATGTAGAAAATTATCTGATTCCCATAGACAACATTAGGCATGAAGTAGTATTGGTTTTGGGGGTAAACTGTTATAAATCTCCCAGAGTTTTAAACATTGTGACATATTTATATGTACTCTGATATGTTATTTGTATAATATATACGTCTACTATGAGGAGGAATTGTTTGCTGAAGAATCCGTCAAAACTATGCTTTCTCTTCACGTGCAATTCACTACCTACATAACATGTAGTTGATTCATTTTAGATTCATTGACCCATATCCCTACGGTAATATAAAATAATTAAAGGACACCAGCATCAGCTGAATGCTGTGGACTGTCTGTCACATAGTCAACTGAGAAATAGGTCATCTCAAATATATGCAACCCAGTGAACCAATATGACATTATAATAAAGCCACCATACTATGAACAAGAAATATCCGTTTTGAGTCTTTTTCAGTTAACATAGCTGCCCCATCTGCTTTATCTATGGTTAAGCCATAATTTTCCAGAATTGAAAGGATTACACCTGTAAAGGTTAGAAATAAACCTTTTTTTAAGAAGGAAACGTTTCTTTCACTTAGCGCATGCGTGGAAGTTAATGCATAATTCCGTTAAACAGGTAAAATTATACACCCCCAAAAAATATGTAAAAAATTTATGTTCCCTTGTTCCAATGTTGTTGTTTATTGTTGACGTTAGCGTACATTATTTTATTTAAGAAATGTAAAAATGCTTCCTAAACGAATCTAGTTATTCTTCTCCACAACGATATCAAATTTTGAACAAAATTAACGATTTCTTACTGCCTAAATATGTTGCAGAAACAATTTACTAAGTATGATTTTACAATTGAAGGATTTATCTCTTCATTATCAAGGTAGGCCTGCATATTTACCTCAAACTGGTTCTCAAAAAAGTTGATGTGATTTTATCTTAGTCGTAATTTTAAAAGGCCAATACATTTGAAAAGTGACAAACTTTATTGTTAATATATGGTTAGTTAGATACCCTAAAGATTATAACACAATAATGGTTATTATATAAGGTTATAATCAACAATCAATAAAAAGCAAATAACCCAGCCCATGCCGTTCCAAATAGCGTACCTACAAAATAAAGGATTTTGAATACATTTGTATTACCATACAATGACTGTAACAAAGGATAAATTCATGGTGTAAATTTCTAGTTTTCTTCTGGAAAAAAGGCAAAACTTAAGAAATAAAGATGGGCAACGATGATGAAACTAAAACAAAATAGGTAAGAATTAAAAAGGAACATATGAGGGTTTATCACTATAATATATATGGATCGTTCTATAGCTGAGGTATAACCATGATTGTTCTTTTTTAATATGAATCAAATAAATGTTCTAACATGTTATTTACAAGAACAGTTTATTTGATTCTCATTCAGGTGTTAAGAACTGTACCACATAGAAAGTGATACAAATATTACATTATATCATCTCTAATGCGAGATGTTATACACTGATGTATTAATGTTCTGTTGACAATAATATGATGATGACGTCAACTTTCTTTTGGAAGTACTGTTCCTTTTGTTGATCCAGTTTTATAAATTCTAAATTATCACTCATCCAAACTAAACATTATGCCATATTTTAACAAAATAACATTTTTCACATTGAACTAGTTCTCTTTGTTATTCATAGCGAACGTGTTACTTGCTACAAAACAAGATTTCTTCTCTTTAAATGTGTGATACTTCTACTGACAGCATAGTTAATGGTTTGTCGGCTAGACTAGTAGTCCAGTCGTTTTGTGTGATGAGGCTCTAATGTTTAAGTTTCGCCAAATTAAAATATGACTGCCAACTGGGCTGGCAGCGTTTGGTATTTAAATGCATTTTTAAATGCGTGTGTTCCAACAAATTAACAATTCACTTCAGTAAATTGTAATACAACATACAAAATAAGAAGACCTTTACACAAGAATTTATGACATAGCCAAAACAGTATTACACTGTATGTAGTATGGTGTTGACAGTATTAGACTGTATATATGTAGCATGGTGTAGTCCCGATATATCAAGAACCTTAAAAAAAATCACGATGACATAATACGAGAAAATTTAAATCAGAACAATAATAAAAAAAAAAAACAGAAAGTGAATTAAAAGGAACACATGCATTACATATTAAGCTTCAAGGGACATTGGGTTAATTTCGTAGTATTATGCAAATCTACGGTCGAATCAAATAGGTGTGTAAGTAATCTGTTTATTCAAATCATTAAGAACAAGTTAAACATACTTGTAGGAACAGGAGCAAATGAACCCGTTGCAAAATCTTCTTCACTTTCACAAGTGGAGGCAGGAGCGTTTCTGGCCCCTAGCATTTATTGAGGGAATCGTTGCACTCAATGACATAATCTTTCAAACTTATATTAGCAGAAAGGAGTTCCAATCATCATTTTTTTCATAATGCTTAAATATTCAATTTAATGCTCTTTTAATTTTTTGTATTTATTCTTTTCATGAAAATTCAAAAATCGAAATGCAACACTGAACTCGTGAAGTTTAGATATGTAGACATTCGGACATAAGATATTTCCAGTAACCCCGTTGGAGTCACTACATAATCTACAAATGTCTTCTAGTGCTGAATACCACAGTAGTTTTCTGTCCCACAATTTTTTAAAGCTTCCGACGACACTGTTACAACATTGGAAATTTGGCAGCTGACAATTGATATCTTGTGACTATGGATCTGAAAGCACGTGACAATAGCAGCTTCGTATTTATTTGCACATGTATAAAGTACATGGGAATGTTGCATGTTTCTTCTTTACAATGAACATTGATATGGCAGTCAACGATGTTGAGGATCGATTATATTAAATAACTGCTATTGTCTAATAACATGGGTTATTGAGACTTGTCTTAAAACCCTTTTATATACCTAATTTATGATCTAAATATGACCCTACTCAATTTGAACTCTAAGTGTCTGTTTATCAAGGGAGGACCACACACCCTACATGTGAAACAAATTAGCAATCATAAGAACACTATACCCGTCCTTGTAATCACGCCCTTACATAGACGTTCTTGGCCCTTCCTATCACAGCCGAGGAAGACTTAGTAAAGAATGTGGTGAGCAGTGGGTCCATGCATACTCCTCTTCCGTCATTCGAGGGAAAATGGTTCAGTTGTGGGCATGTTTATATTCAGTTTGGAAAAATTACACCTGTCCCACATGTTAATTACACAACCTTACAACCTTACACAAATTCGAGATTAGTTATTAGCAAGACCATGCGCTTAGACCTTGTTATATACCTAATTAATGTTCCAATGATTAGGTATTAATGCCTATATTGGTTGCTTTTCAGGGACAAGGACCTCAAACCCCATACACGAGAAACATTTTATCCCCCACCTTTGATATCTTGTGCACGCCACTGCAGCTTTCTGTAATGAAGTAATGTGGTGGAAAACTGAACTTATTTTTTGGTGACACCTGAGTAATTATTAACATCAATGTCCTCTGAACTTGACAACGTATCGTCATCTTCTTATTCTGTTTCAAGATTTCGTTTTCCTCTCGAGACTATCCAGGTCTGCTGCCATGGTTTATTTCTGTATAGAATAAAGTAAGATCAACTAGTACATAATGGTAACTGACATATCTAAACACTCTTATATCATTTATAGTACATAAAATAGTCACCAGCACTTCTAAGTTAATATATAAAATAGATTGACATTTTACGATCATATCAGCTATGTGTTTTTGCTTTCCGAGTTGTTTATTACCAGTGAGTGAATTAATATTTATTCTACGTTTTCTGCAATTGGCAGCTACATGGTAAATGGAACTTAGAACCACAGTGGCTTTGAACAGGTAAACATATTCAAATCAATCTCTTAAGAAGCATTAATGAGTTTCAGATTTAAGCTGCCACAAGTAGCCGAATGATACATTACTGTTTTGTCCTCCGTGGAGTGGTCAAATGAGAGGGGTATCGAATTCTCATTTGGGTATCAATTCTGTGTTTTAATTTATGTACAATAATTTTACACATTGTAAGTTAGTCTGGTCTATGTTAGCCTCGTTGATAAGGAAGCTTTATAAAAACCTATGATCGACCAAAACGTTCGTAAGTTATATACATGACATGCCGTACCCTTTCTGGCATTCTTTTAAAACTAAAAATAAAATATACAGGCTACAAAATTGCAGAAACAGACTAAAACAACCCCTTTTACTTTCATGCTGTAATTTTTCATTGTTATTTTTTTACAACCTAAAATTCTTCATAATTGTAAATGACCTTGCCGTTACACCTGGATTTCTCATTAGAGCAGTAAAATAAGTGTTATTGAAATCAATCTAAGGAATAGTAGCAAAAACTACAATGATGAAGGTTTTTCTAACGTTCTTAGATATAGCAACTTTTAATTGCAATGGTTGAAGTAATTTCATCAAATGGAAAATATTAAAGTTGATGATTGCTATGATCTAAGCTTAACAAATAAAATTAAATAAAATGGCATACGCAACTACAGCAATGTGTCTAAACAGTAAAGAAATCAGTATCTCAATTTTAATTGATTGGTCTAAAGGGTTATCGCATGTTTATCATTGTTTCAAATAACAATAATGATCCACTGAGATGTCATTAACAATATTCAGAGTCGCCATTTCAAATTTGCATAAACATTAGTTAACCTTGTAAACCTTGACATTTATTTAGATATACAACAGTTTCACACGAGTGACATTGTAATTATTTAGGTACAATGCTGTAGATATAATGATACGTTCTATGTTTGGATGAAACAAAACCTTTCCATTTTTATGTTTGTTTGTAGTGTTTTGAACTTGCTCCTTATTAGTACTATTTCCTTACCTGTAGCGATGACGGAAGCTTTTCACCTGAAGAAAATCCAAAAAGAAAGAAATCAAGGTAAAAATGAGATAACACATTCAAATGCCCTCGCCGTCACTCCTCCTCGCCAGCAGAAATTATATTTATCCCAAGACTGCTCTAAGCGATGAATGCAATGCCTCTGTTTAACTGCGACTCTTTCTCTCACAACACATAAACTAATATATACATTTGATGAATAGCATCAATTTTGAATCGACTTCCTATCACCATAATTAGTCTTTAACTAATATAAGGTAGTTTGTAATCACACCAAAATTAGGCATACAAACCTCTCGAACTAAACCGTCTCATGTATATAAACAGTATACTATAGTCCGCTGTCACATATAGCCACATTTTGATACCAAGATAAGAAACCTCAAACAATTAAATTAAACTTATTATTTCACTGGTCCGCTGCTCATTTTACCTGCCATTCTTCCACCAACATTCTGATGCGACTATAGACTTGTTAACCTAGACTTAATAATGTTTTCAGTCAACAATAATGATATACCCACATTCAGATTTTACTATTCACATTCCACCCTATCCATCCTACAGGGTGCATAATAAAAACCTTCAAAATAATGAATTAAAACAGAATACAGGTACAGTTTTTTCATTTTATCGTTTAAATCCATCGTTTGTGCATTATAATTCTTTGATATTAAATCAAATTTGATAACTTTCTGACAACAATAAATAAATAATCAAGATTGTAATGGATTGCCCAAAATACAAAAACAAAAGAAGCAGAGGAAAACCATTCCCAGCTGTTATTTGCCTCTTAAATAACATTACACACACCCACCCAAAGTGTCTGCATAGTTTATTTGTCTGCCTAAAGCAAGTGGCCAAAACGTAAATTGAAAACAGAAAACTTTGAATTTTAAGGGATTTTTTTGTATGTATTTTGTTCTTACATTTATTTATTAATAAGGCGTGTTTGATTATATGACACCGTAAAGACGTCGTGTTAATCGACCAGATCTTGTTGAACATGTACCAACGCCTACATGTAAAAAGTGTATTGTTGGAAGTAGTTTGTGTTTAACCAAAAAAATAAAGTATAAATGTTTACTATGGAACATGTGATATGGTTTTAATTGATTTTATGTGTGGCTATTAATTCTGGAATGACACAGGTATCTAATTGTACACATGTATATGTATGTGTCATACTGACCGATTTACTAAATGAAGTATAATATTCACTATTTGCATAACATTACCTCTTGACGATATTCTGCTACTGTCAATTCATCTCCAATGGATTTCGTCTGTAAATAAGGTAATATGAATGGAGATGAGAACAAATACAAGAAACTTTTAATTATTTTCCCAGTAAAATGGTAGTGTTGTCCAGTAGGAATAATATAGATATTGATAGCGAAATAAGCAACTGTATAGGTTGGCGAAAAGGAAATATATCGTTAGCTATACCATAACAAGTAGGAACAGTTTCTTGTCCTCCTCCTTCTCCTCATCCTCCTCCTCACCAACACCACCACCATCAATACTTTTACATGAAATCCATCACCATCATCACCTACCACAATCGTTGTCATCATCATCACCTTGTGATTCCACTATCATCATCATATGCATCATGATCAGTAACATCATCATCATCATCGTCATCACATATGATCCCATCATTATCATGATGATAAGCAACATGAGTATTAAACATCACCATCATCATCATCATCATCACCAGCATCATCACCATCATCATCACCGTCATCACATCCGTCATCATCATCACCATCACCACCCTCATCACCATCATCATCACCAACATCACCAACATCACCAACATCACCATTACCACCATCATCATCACCAACATCATCACCACCATCATCACCACCATCACCATCATTATTACCACCATGATCATGATCATCACCATCATCACCAATCACCATCATCAACACCATTATCACCATCACCATCATCACCATCATCGAAATCATCATCCTCACCATTATTAGCAACAAGATCCTTACGCCCATCACCACCAAATCATCCCCTTCACCACCACCATCATCGTGATTTACCATCATCATCCCCATCACTTTTATCACCATCCCCATCATCACTATTATAATCATCACCATCACAACCATCATCACTATCACCATTATTACCACCATCTACATCATCAACATCATCATTACTACCAGCACCATCACAACCACCACCACCATCATTATCAACACCATAACCATCATCACCAACATCATTACCATGATCACCAACAGCATCACCGTCATCACCACCACCATCACTATCATCACGATCATCAACATCACCATCACCGTCAACATCATCACTACCATCATCAACATCAACGTCATCACAGTCATCACCATCACCATAAGATTCCACAATGATCATCATGATAATCATCATGATTGTTAACATTACCTTCACCATTACCACAATCATCACCATCAACATAATCACCATCATCAACACAATTATCATCACCATGCACCAACAAAATCATCATCACTATCATCACCACAAACAACATCACCACCAGAAATATCATCATCCCCACCATCAACAACATCACCATTCCCATAACCCTTCCCATCGCCATTCCCATCACCATTATCACAATAACTACCACCATCATCACCTTCACCACCGCCGTTATCACACTCACCACCACCAACATCACCCCCAACTTAATCACCTTCATCACCATCATCATCACCATCACCACTACCGTCATCACCACCATCACGATAACCATCACCGTCACCATCATCATCATTATAACCATCACCATCACCATCGTCATCATCGACCTCCACTATCATCACGACCGCCACGAACATCACGACCACAGCGACGATAACCACCACAATTACTACCACCACGATCACCACAGAAACGGCCACCACCACCGTCACCGTCACCGTCACCGTATTCATCATCGTCATCGTCATCGCCATTGCCATCGCCACCACCATCACCATCACCACCATCACCATCGCCACCATCACAATCCATCATCGTCATCATCGTCGTCATCGTCGTCATCGTCGTCATCGTCGTCATCGTCGTCATCGTCGTCATCGTCGTCATCGTCGTCATCGTCGTCGTCGTCGTCGTCATCGTCGTCGTCGTCGTCATCATCGTCATCATCCCATCACCAAGACCATCACCATCACCAAGACCATAACCATCACCATCACCAAGATCATCACCATCACCATCACCATCATCATCACCATCATCATCACCAAGACCATCACCAAGACCATCACCATCACCATCACCATCACCATTACCATCACCATCACCATCACCATCATCATCATCGACCTCCACTATCATCACGACCGCCACGACCACAGCGAAGATAACCACCACAATCACTACCACCACGATCACCACAGAAACGGCCACCACCACCGTCACCGTCTTCATCATCGTCATCGTCATCGCCATCGCCACCACCATCACCATCACTATCACCACCATCACCACCATCACCATCCATCATCGTCATCATCGTCACCATCGTCATCATCATCATCATCGTCATCATCGTCATCATCCCATCACCAAGACCATCATCACCACCACCACCATCATCATCATCATCATAATCATCATCATCATCATCACCATCATCATCATCATCGACCTCCACTATCATCACGATCGCCACGAACATCACGACCACAGCGACGATAACCACCACAATCACTACCACCACGATCACCACAGAAACGGCCACCACCACCGTCACCGTCACCGTATTCATCATCGTCATCGTCATCGACATCGCCATCGCCACCACCATCACCATCACTATCACCACCATCACCATCACCACCATCACCATCCATCATCGTCATCATCGTCACCATCGTCATCGTCGTCATCATCGTCATCATCGTCATCATCATCATCATCATCATCATCATCATCATCATCATCATCATCGACCTCCCATCACCAAGACCATCATCACCATCATCATCATCAACAAGACCATCATCATCATCACCACCACCATCATCATCATCACCACCACCATCATCATCATCACCATCATCATCTTCATCACCATGTTCATCACACTCATCATCACCAGCATCACCATATGTTCCAACCATCATCATCATGATTAGCATCATGATTTTTAACATCATGACCATCACCAACACCATCATCGTCATCGTCATCATCACCATCATAAATTCCATTCTCTTCATCTATGTGACCATCATCATCATCATCATCCTTATCATCGTCATCACCATCTCCATTATCTTCATCACAATCATCACCATCATTATAATTATCATCATTACCATCATAATCATCACGACCGTCATCATCACCATCGTCTTCACCTTAACCACCATCATCACCATCATCACCGCCACCACCACCATCACAACCATCACCACCATCATCACCTTCACCATCACCAACATCATAATCATCAGATACAACCACATATTTTACCGCCCTTTCAAAAGCATTGTAAAGCGGTACTGTTTATCTATGACCACACGTTCGTACACTTCATAGCTCCTTGTACCTGTCACGGATCACATAACACACTGTGAAGTTAATTAACATGTTTTATGATGTATTAGCTTGATGTTACTTCTGCGTCACTGAAATGTCAGAGCACAAACAAATCTGAGATGTTTTCGCCATTATATAGTTTAGTGGATGCAAACAAATATTCCTCTTTAAATGTTCCTTTGGAATGAACAGCATTGTTTAAAAATAAACTTCCATTTCGATGGGTTTCCTTTGGTGAGTTGAACCATAAAGGAATTTTATTAAAATAGACACATGAGAGATAATTACCGGGAAGAGTATAGTATGTGCAGATGCCAGGATCCAACGACCGGACTGGATATTTAGTTTGTAGTACCCTTCGCTTGGTCCATAAGGACCCCATAACACTAAATATCAATGAGAACAAAGTAGGATTAGGGTAAATAATCAATAGCAACAAACAAAACAGATGATACAAGATAGAACGGCAGTCAATGTTATATTCTATGTTTGGATCAGGTCAAACTTCTATAGGTTTAGGTACTGGGGCATACACAGTAAACCGTTGAATTCCGTTCATTTTTCATTCAAAAGGCAACTTTAAATTGAGTAATTCATACAGTATGCTTTTTCTTTGATTGTTTACATTTTAAAACAGTTATCTATCTCGATTAGTTATGGGTCAGAGCGCCCTCAGTCACTGAATGTGCAAAGGTTTGCTCCTTTCATTGTATTATCTCAATTCCATTAAGGTCTTCAAAGGTTGTCTTAAGTTTACAAGTTTACAAAGATATGTATTTGTTATTCATTTCAGTTTTTGAAATTAGGATAGCAGATATCTGTAAATGTATGTATTTCAGTAATTTGAATTGAAGTTTTAAGTTTATGTCTATTAAAATTCTTTTTCAGATATCTAAAGTTATTACAACTGAAATGTCGTGTTTCATCTAAGTTCATGTTTCAGATCTCTCTCTGACATTGTTGACATTGCTCATAAACATTGCAGTTGATAAAAAAACAAGTTGACGATTGGAAAGCAATCATATTTACCTTAGCATTTGTCCTTAAAGCGTAAAGGTTACATACAATCCATGATCCTTTATAGACAGATATCGGTAAATTTATCAGCGCTATGCTATCTGAAATATCCTGATGAAAACATGAGCAAGCTTTAGTTTACTTGTGTTATGTTCGCTTTTCACCTTTGTTCACTACTCGTGGTACCGCTTCCTTTATTTTACCGCTAAGAGAATTATTTCACGTTTTTACTCTGTATTATATTATGTTGTTATTTTAATTTCTTCAACCCACACCGCATGTGTTCCTATTGTATTGAGTCTAGAACGTCTTCAATTGTAACTTTGGAAGTTTTTGCATCAGATTCATTATAATATATTAAACATATGCAGCCATGGGTGATCTATTCCTCACTCTTACCAACTCACTACAATCAGACCCCCCCACCCCACCCCCCCCCCAAAAAAAAACTTTCCATTCCTGCTCAAGCTTTCCACAACGATTTAAGGGGCGTTCACAACACGTCATCATGTCTTATCCTATTCCAGAGCGAGAGAAAGAGATCATTCTCGTTAATGCTAACATATTTAAGCTCCCCTCACAGTTATATGTAGTAGCCATTTGATTATACTGTACAAGGTCTATGCTTTATTGAAGTTTGTCATCCTTTAATATCCTCCTTTTCTTCTGTGCGAAAGTTATATACGGAACACTCAGTACATTACAGTAAATTTAACTGATTTATTTTAATTGTTCCAAAGCCCTTTTTCAGCGTTGTCACTCATTACTTAAATATCTTTCGTCACATTTGCTAATGTAAGAAATAGTCTTACTCTGGCTGGGATTAACATGATCTAAACTGTATCTTTAATCTGAATTACAAGAATACAAGGAAACAACAATCTGTACAAAAGAAGGCAAGAGATAGTCATCAATCAAAAACTAATCAATCAATAATTAGCGATACTGTACCTTTAACATTCTTTGATATCAAGTTGAGCAAACCATGCATCGATGTATAAGGAGGCAGCAGACAGTCGTCAAATCTGATAATTAAAGAAAAAGAAAATTTGACTAACAAAGACACAAAACTAGAGACTCCATAATGATTAGACGCTTGATTCTAATGAACTTTAAAATGAATCATGTAACAAGAGATACAATTTTTAATCTCCATTCCCTACTACACAATGTACCAGCTACACGATGGCTTAGCTTCTTATTCAATTTATGTAATTAACGACGTGCGTTTTATTTAAATACTCTCCGGTGATATACTGCATGTAATAACCAGCCTAGAAATGTTTGCGAGATAATTAAAAATTTACTAATAACTATCAAAATGCCTTTTTAATTCTGTTCGACACCTCATATCATTAGTTTGATTGTTATGTTATGTCATGTGATACTTGGAGAGATTACCATAATCATCATCTTAATGACCCCATTCAACATCACCATCACTATCACCATCACCACCACCATTATCACCACCATCACCACCATCACAATCACCACCATCACCATCACCACCATCAACACCATATAAATCATCAAATTAATCATCACCATCACCATCATCATCATCACCATCACAACCACCATCATCTTAATCACCATCATTATCATCATTGTCATCACTATTGTCACTATCACCATCATCATCGTCGCTAATCTGGTCATTTGTGTGACCACCATCACCATCATCACCACTTTTACCATCATGATCTCCATCACTATCATCACGTACCACCATCGTCGTCATCAGTATCAATATATGATCCCACGTTCATCATCGCATCAGGATCATTAACATCAACATCACTATCATGGTCATCGTTGTCATCATCGTAAGCATCATAATCACCATATGATTTCACGATCATCATCATGATCACCACCATCACCATCACCATCACAATCAATATCACTATTGACACCATCATCAACACCATCATAATCATCAACACCATATTGATCACCATCATCACAATTACCACAACCACCATCAACATTAACACCAGCACCATAATCATCATAATAACCATCCTCACCATCATCGTCATCACCATCACCATTATCACCATCATCACAATCACCATCACCACCACCAGTACTATCACCATAATTATCACCATAGCTCTTCTGTTCATGTGTTTGTTCACCATAACCATAATAAAAACTTTTACCATCATGATCACAAGCACCACCATCGTCGTCATCATCATCATCACCATATGATCCCAAAACCATCATTATATGCATCATGATCCAAACCTTTGTCATCATCACCATTATCACCGCCATCACCCTCATCATTATCACCATCAGTCCATCACCATCATCACCATATGATTCCACAGTCATCATGATTATTAACATCACCATTACCGTCAACATCACCAATGACATCAACATCACCACCGTCACCATCATCACCATCACAATCACCATTATCGCCATCACCACTATCACAATCAGCATGACCACCATCACCATAATAATCATCACAATCGCTTTATAGTCATCTGTGTGACCAACATAACCATTGTCACCATTTTACCAGCATTTATCGCCAGCACCATTTGATTCCACGATCATCATGATTGTTAACATCACCATCACCACCAACGTCACCATCATCATCACCATCATCACCATCATTGACACCATCATCATCATCAACGCCATCACCATCGCCATCGCCATCACCATCATCATCATCACCGTCATTGTCACCACAATCACCATCACCACCATCATCACCATCATTATCATCATCATTATCACCATCATCATCATCACCGTTACCATTATCATTACCATCACCATCATTGCCATTCGCCACTGTCGCCATTACCACCATCACAATCACCACCACCAGCATCACCATTATCACCGCCATCACCCTCATCATTATAACCATTACCATCATCACCACATGATTCTACAATCATCATGATTATTAACCTCACCATCACCACCAACATCACCACTGACATCAACATCACCACCATCACCAATATCACCATCACTATCACCATCAACACCATCATCATCATTATGATCACCATCATCACCATTATCGCAAGCACCACCATCACCATATGATTCCACGATCATCATGATTATTAACATCATCATCACAACCAACATCACCATCACCATCATCATCATCATCATCATCATCATCATCATCATCATCATCATCATCATCATCACCGTCACCATTATCACCATCATTATCACCATCATCATCATTATGATCACCATCACCATCATCACCATCACCATTATCGCCAGCACCACCATCACCATATGATACCAGTATCATCATGATTATTAACATCACCATCACCACCAACATCACCATCATCATCACCATCACCACCAGCACCACCATCACCATTATCACCGCCATCACCCTCATCATTTTCACCATCACAATCATCACCATATGATTCCACGATCATCATGATTATTAACATCACCATCACCACCAACAGCACCACCGACAACAACATCCCCACCTTCACCATTATGATCACCATCATTATCACCATCATTATGACCATCATCATCATTATGATCACCATCACCATCATCACCATTATCGCCAGCACCACCATCACCATATGATTCCACGATCATCATGATTATTAACATCACCATCACCACCAACATCACCACCGACATCAACATCACCACCGTCACCATCATCACCATCATTATCACCATCATCACCGTCATCATTATTATGATCACCATCACCATTATCACCATCACCATTATCGCCAGCACCACCATCACCATATGATTCCACGATCATCATGATTATTAACATCACCATCACCATCAAGATCACCATCATCATCATCACCATCATCACCATCATTGACACCATCATCATCATCGCAATCGCCATCGCAATCACCATCACCATCATTATCATCACCGTCATTATCACCACAATCACCATCACCACCATCATTACCATCCTTATCATCATCATTATCACCATCATTATCACCATCATTATCACCATAATCATCACCATCACCGTTACCAATATCATTACCATCAACATCATCGCCATTCACCATAATCGCCATTACCACCATCACAATCACCACCACTAGCACCATCATCACCCGCATCATTATCATCACCGCCATCACCCTCATCATTATCAGCATCACCATCATCACCATAGGATTCCACGACCATCATGATTATTAACATCACCATCACCACCAACATCACCACCGACATCAACATCACCACCTTCACCATCATTGACACCATCATTATCACCATCATCATCACCATCATCATCATTATGATCAGCATCACCATCATCACCATCACCTTTATCGCCATCACCACTATCATAATCAGCATGACCACCATCACCATCATCATCATTACCATCACTGTTCCGATCATCTGTGTGACCACCATAACCATGATCACCATTTTACCAGCATTATCGCCAGCACCACCATCACCAATTGATTCCACGATCATCATGATTATTAACATCAGCACCAACATCACCATCACCATCACCACCGTCATTATCACCATCAGTATCACCATCATTATCACCATCACCATCATCACCATCGCCATTACCATCATCATCATTACCATTGCCATATGCATCTGATCATTAACATCATCACCACCTTTATCGTCATCGTAGGGATCATCAATACCATCATCATCACCATCATCACAATATGATCCCACAATCTTCACCATGGTAAGCATCATGATTATTAACATAATCATCACCACCAACTCCATCATCGTCACCACCATCATCATCCCCTCCATCGTCATCACCATCATCATCATCATCACCACCATCATCATCACCACTATCAACATTATGAGACCATCATCACCACTTTTATTTTATCATATTTCCATCTTTACCACAATATTCATTACAATCACCGTTTCCATCATAATCACCACCATTATAGTTTCCTTCTTTCTTTATCTACTCTTTCCATTGCCGTATCTGTTCTTTCGTCTTTATCCATTACTTTCCAAAAGGGAAAAGAAAAGAAAAATATTAAACATATTCTACTTCAAAAAACTTCACACATCACGAAGGCCTAGCAATGATTTCAAACCAGACAGTGTCTAGACGTATCCATGGCAACCCGAGGTACTTGTTTGTCAGTAATTTCCAGGTGTTTTTATTAAGGACGCGCGTCTCTGATATTGAACACAACTTCTTTCATTGCATTGTTCAAGTATTTGATTGACAGGTGTTGAACAAAAGAAAATGTTAAACTATTGAAAGTGTGAGTACAGTCAGTGTACATCCTTAGCAAGGAAGAAAAAAAATGATGGAATAATTTCCATAGACTTTTAGGATAAAAAAAAACTGTGTACTGAGTAGAAAAGTGAAGAAATAGTATACGTACAGATGTATGATAAAAATGTGTACAGTATTGGGAATATATGACAAGTTAGATTTTGCAACTGGAAATTTGGTGACAAGCCAATATACAGTATATAGAGATCGAGGAAGGTTCATAGGCCTTGTAGGTTTGGTAGAGGGAGGGTGTGCGTGAGGTTGCGGGGAGGGGGAGGGGTATGAACAGAAAAATGCACTGTTAGAAAGCATCAACAGTAAAATCTCCGTAAATATCAAGCTAAAAACAGATGTATTGTGTTTGGTATGTACTGCACAATGAGAATAGAAGAGAAAAAATATATACATGATTTTGAGTGTTATTTACATATAGACTATTTATTTGTCTCTACTGTGTGGTAATTGACTGTAATGTTATGTGGGTTAAAAATATGCATAAATCAAGGGAATGTTGTTGCATGGGGTGGTGGGTGGGGGGAGGGAGGAGGCGGGTGCGGGGCAAAGGGTTGGAGTGGAGGAGGTGAAGACAGGTTGTTGATCAGAAGAGAGGAACGATAATAGTATGACAGGATACCTTGCTGAGTATGTGTAGGTGTTGGGTTGTAGGGGTGGGTGGGGTGCATGGGGATGAATGGTGTTATTAACAAGATAACCCACGTATTATAAAAATAGTATATGGGGTAAGTGGTCCGGCATAACTGTAGGGGTGGATTAAGGAATGCTTATGGTACTATAGTTGAGAGGGGTGCCATATAAATGGATGAAGAAAATTACAATCTGTTTAATTTATATCACTGTTTTTTTTTTTACTTAAATATCAATGTGCATTAATTATCAGTTTATTAATATATTAATTATGAACTGAAAGAGTCCTGATAAAAAATTGAGCATTTTGCCCTTTCCTTTAATATTTCATTAATTTCTTTTGGTTAATCTAAATGATCGAAGTCTGTACATATTAACTTTGGGTTGCTTTTGGCAAAAAAAAGAAGATTTTTTTACTTCTGCAGTAATGATGTCTCATATATTGATATAATTAAATCCTACTTTTTTATCATTATTATTATTATTTCAATGAGATATATTATTTTTAAGTGTAAGCTAGGGCCTCATATCTCTTTATGGAAACAAATTTCATTCTTCTGAAGAATTTATAAGTCAATTTTATGTGTTTCTGTCTCTATTTTACTCTCCCATTAATCATATTCCTTACCTGATGACTGTTCTGACATTGTTAGTTTATTTCTTTATCCATTTTCTTTTTCATTTGTATTGTTTTACTTGTACATTTATCTAAACCTATTAATAAGCAACCTTCAGTAACTATTAAATATAAATATATCAATAATTCTTATCTTGTTTACATCATTAGTTTCAAGTAGTTATTTAATTAATGACTTGCATGATATACACAACTATTAATTATACTTACACCAGTTGCTTGAATCTTTGAGAGTGTTGTACATAGTTTAATATTCCATTAACTTTATGTTCATTCATTTCTCTCCCTTTCTCTGACTGTATCTGCATCCTCTCTATTGATGTTAGGATTGGTAGAGAGAGACCAGAGGAGAGGATAATGTTCCCATCTTCATCAATCTTACTAAAGGACAAGCCTAGAGTCACCCTGAATATGGGAATCTGAAGAAAGGAAAATAAATAAATAGAATTAATATCATCATGATTTTTTACAGGACAAATCCTTGGAAATAATAACATAATAATCAACTTAGGAATATAACCTTTTTTATCATTTAAATTAATATTAATCAAATGATAGTTTGTTTATTTTAATCATATTTTGGTTATTGTTTTGCTGATTATATAATAATTAGTGGTTTGAACTTGATAAAAAAGGGTAATTTTATTTCTAAAGTTAGTTTGATCTTCGTTTCATTTATTTTTATTAAGTGACATTTGGTCGGGGTATTAGGAGGGTGCCTTAGTGCAGGGGAGGGCGTGAATATGGTTTACCATCGTGAATGTTATGTTGTTATTGTCAAAGCGTGTGCAAGGGGTGAGAGATAAATAGACCGATGGGTGTCGCACTGGGAAGGGATGGTTGTGGTAGGGGTAAGGAGGGGTGATTTGGGGTGGGCGAGCATGTAGACCGCTTATACATATTAAATGTAATTTGTGTTGTACGGGGAGGTGGAAATCTGAAGAAAGGA
>KN882606.1:164914-188870 GCA_000934455.1 Apostichopus parvimensis
AACCTTCGCAAGGCCTTCCGGCAATTTTTTGGCACGCCAAAGATTTTGCCACCGCTCACGAAGTTGCTGCCGGAGCCTGAAAAACTCCACCGGCGGTCATACGATGGCTTAAGATGCCCTCACGAATGGCCCGATGTTTTTACGATCAGAGCCGAATTTGAACATTTTCTTTATCGTGTGTCCATCTGGTGTCAACTTCGGGACAGTGTGACGCCAGCATAAAGATAATCATTGGCGAACGTAACCTACGAATGCTGCTGACAGGAAGTAGCATCTACTAGAGATGAAAGCCAAATACTGTGTAGCCGATCCGATCAAATCAAGCATAAACAACAGTGTTTGGATCGAGGAAACAGTTAATATTTTATGGGGCGCATTATCAAAATTAGTCTTATAGATTGACCGGAAAATGTTAATATTCTAAACTAGATAGTGTGTGTCACTGTTCGTTTTCAGACTCAGATAACAGAAAGAAGTCAATCTAGCCATGGTAGCAATTGAACAAAGCAAATACCCTGAAAATTGTGTATCTTTTACATTTGAATAATGGTATTAATGAAATAATACCTTTTGTTCTATTTTTGAATTTAAAGTGCCCTGTTGTTGTAGTTGAGTGTGCCATTCTGTTATGTAAACTGCTTCACTTTTTTTGAAATATGAATATAGAAAGTCCGCTTTGTTCTTATTCTAGAATTTGTGGTAAACAATCCTTGGTGAATTAACAGTTGTCGGGACGATTTTATGTAGGGTGATTAGCCAAAAATCCCAGTGAATCTTGAAATTTGTGCACCCATACCTCCCCCCACCCATGGATGCTTTATGAATCCATGGAAGGAAGAGGAAAATGGTTGCATCGGAGTAATGTCTGACTTACCATACCATGAGAGTCTACTTTAACTGTCATGTTCGTCAATAATAATTTTAGAAAGAACTGTAGTACTTGTTTGTATACCGCCCTCCTTAAATAACAATCTAGTTACGTAACACAAATGACTAAGCATAGTACTTGCTCACTACAAATTACTTACGATTCGTCCACGGGAGAATACTGAGGTTTACTTTCTTATACATTTAGTAAGTCAAAACAAAATTAAGAAATGCAATATAGATATTTCACTGAAGAGGTATAAAAGAGAAACTCGATTGAGCATAATACGTAAAGACAACAGTATTAAAAAAGTGATAGAAACAAACAAAGGAGACAATACCAATAGGAAACAGAAAGAGAGAGAAATAAGTGAAATATAACAGAAGGGAAAGAAAGCAGCCTCCAACTAACACTTATTTTTATTATTATGCAGTCTTTAAAGGTTTAGTTGAAGGGTCAGATGTTCGTAATTTGATATGAGAGCTGGGAAGTTTTATCCTGCAGTACGTTTTTAGCATATGTTGTGCTGAGAATAGGTAAACCTATGGGAGGGTTCAGAGACAGTTTTGCGAGGGAACGAGTAAATAATATGAGTACGTAAACACATTGAACAGTTATAAAACGAATATGATCGGAGAATTAGAATAGAGTCATGTACTCGGTTAAATATAATAACACCAACTTGATAGCGATATATGTCAACGAAAGAGGGAGTTTTTAAATTGGCAAGTAGCGGTACCGAATGATGATGAAACAGTGTTTATGTAAATTAGACGAATGACTCTTTTTTGTTAGACGAATGAAAGTCGACTCTTACTGTGTTATAAAGAGCCTAACAATGTACGAGGCATAATATCAGTATGCTTTTTATTTATTTTTCTTGGAGAAGTTAACAAAGTGCGAGTTAATTGCACAAATATGGAGACGAAAGTAACAACATTGCATATATATCTTAGGGCAGGCGAATAGATTATCACTGAATTTAGTGGGACGGGTTACATGTAATTCAGTCATTAATTAAATTTGGCGACACAGCAAGCAGATTGCATTATATAACATACATGAACCGTAAATCATACTGTAATATGCTAAAAGTGCCAAAAGTGACGAATTTTAAACAATCTACATGATATATTACAAATCATTGTAACATTGTATTCATATTTATGCTACATTATATTGCATCGGTATTATGTATAAGGGAAATCATTACTACTTTGTTTTAGTGGGGTATGTAGTTAGATTGTAGCTGAGATCATAGAAATGAGTTACATGAGGAAGTTCGTCGAGAATTAAAGAAAAAAACAATAATAAATCATATTGTAGTAACGAATGTGTATCCTCGATAATACTTACGTCATGACTTGATGCTATCTGTAGCAGCTGTACTGTAGACCTCTGTAGTAACTTGCTGTCATCTCTATTGATGAAAACCTTCTTAGAGCAGAGCTCTGTAACAGTCTTCCTGATCTCCTCAATGTCTCCATTTTGTTCCAAGATGCAAAGGATTGCAAACTTATCACAATTCTTTTTCTTCTTCAAATATTCGATGATGTTACGAGCAGCTGTAAGGCTTAGTCCACATGCGAATCGAAAGACATACTGGAGGTCTAATGGATCCATCTTACCAAGAGTGTGTTCTAATTCAGCTGAATTCCTCACACTAGCAGCAATATCAGCGAGCCTAAATGATGCAAACCACTCACAGAATAGTTTATGATAGAAGCTTACTTCAATCTTGGTATTAATGTTATCACCAGGAGTTTCTCCATCGGGAATATCAACGACCTTTTCCTCTACTAAAATACCAACACGGATATAGTGATCATAAAATGCTTGACCAACTCGTTTACAGAACGCAGCTTTCCCCCACACAATCTGTTGATTCTCTCTATTGAGTCCTTCAAATGCTATTTTATCAAGTTCACCATGTTTAGACTCAAACTCCACTTCATAGGTCATAACGTTAGGTTCTGCTGCCTTGTTTCTGGTGTGACTGTGAAAACATTTCATCATGTAGATGAAAAACTCCGTAACAGACTTAAATTTCTGAAAGTCTTTTCTTTCATCAGTCATGTGAGCGAACGTAACGAAGAATAGAGGAACTTGGCAGATATCGTCAAGAATTGGGTTTCCTTTCAAACCTTGTTTAATTTTATCAAAAGCCTTTTTATTTTTGTCTCCAGTGATGGCTTTGCGAATGTACTGATCACGCGCAGTTTCATCGAAACCTTTCAACTTGACTCGTTTGGTTTCTGATTTGTCAAAGTCTTCTGGTAGATACCTGGTCGTCAAGGTTACTTCAAATTTTCGAAACTTTTCTAATCTAACGATCTGATCTACGTCACTTCCTGTGGTTTGATCTTTTTCAGGGTACTCGTCATAGCCATCCAGGAGAACTTTAACTCGGTGGCAGCCTTCCAGAATAGCTCTAATGTCAGATTGTTTCACACGGGGCTCGTTTGGTAATAGAAACATTTTGATTGCTCTGTAAATGGACTTCACGTTACCAAGCTGTCTCAGTCGGAGAAGAATTAACACATCTGCATCAAAGAAAGGGGATTCCTTTACACCGTTACACCAGTCATATGCTAACTGAAGGGTAAGGGTTGATTTACCGTACCCTGGTTCACCCTCTATAATTCGACGTACTGATTTAATACGCGGATCAGTGAAAATATGATTATATGACGCCAAACGTTCCCATGATCCTTCGGTAGAGGAGGGGGTTCGTCTCTCGATGAAACCCTCAATGCTGCCCTCAACAAATACTTTATCTACACAGTAGAGTATATCTTTGATATAAGGGATCGGTTGAACTGCGTCATATCGTTCCTTGTACGTAGACTTCAGCTCTGTGAGAAGGATTTCTTTTTTTTCTGAATATAATGAAATTAAAAAGTAAACAATTAAATCATTAGTAAAGGAACGGTATTAACTACGATCAATGCAACAAGACTTCATATGAAAATGTGATTTGCTTTGCAGTTGAAAGACTATAGCCCCCTCCCTCGTTGCCACGTATGGAATTATTAAAGTATATACATTTAAAATTTGCTCAACTTGAAAGACTTCCATACAAAATTAAGGAATTAAGGCCACTGTTGCATACAAGTGTATGCTATTGATTTAGAATACGATGACCTATCAGTAACGTCATTCGTGTTCAATTTGTCTTTTAAAGTATGATTGCATCAGAGCGAGAATATACGGACCTTCCAAAGTCAGTGCTTGTTGGGTTGAAGGCTCAGCTCTTACAGGAGTGGACTGGTTCGATCTGGTAAGCTGACGGGAAATAGTTCTTGCCTGTCGTCTGTTCCGATCCATACTTCCGTTGTTCTAGTCACCTCGGAGTTATTAAAAGATTCTCGCTCGCATGATGTGCTTATTAGCATGTACATAAAACAGCGGCGTTTACACGCCCCATTGCCTTTGCACACCTTTTGTACTGTGAACTGCCTGTTAACGATGACAAATAAGTATGACAACCATATTAGAAGGGAAAAAATACACTTTAACTAAATCCTGAAACTCCTTGTCCATATATAAAGTAACGTATACATCAACCTACCGATATATGCATCAGATCGCTGTTATTCGATGAGGGGGTCGCAACCTTTTGTAGAGTTGCTAAAACATGAAAGCATGTCGCCAACAAAATTGGAAGTAAGCAGTGGAAATATAAGGAACATAAATTTCTTTCACCACTTTGCAAAGTTTGTTCCTGCCGGTCACCAATTCCCGTGTCCACAGCATCCATCAATTTCGGCATTTGACGAAGAAGAAAATGGGGTCAACAAGCAAAAACGCTTTTCAACCAGACCACTAAAAACATGTAGTTGTGGAATATACAAACGTTACCCTCTTATATAAGAATTAATCAATTATTTGTGAAGGTTTGTGATGAGATTGCAATACGTTAAAGTCGTGTACTAAATAACGTTTCAGTGCTGACATAATATGAACTATATCGATTAGCAAAACGCTACCTCTAAATGTATTCCCAAAATGACTAATCGTTTTTTATGGTACTGTGTTGTTCAACTTAATCAGTGTGGGACCGAAATATTCAATAAAAGATATACATTCTGATATTCGCCTGGCTTGATATTGACGCGATTTAACTGCAATTATTTACAAGGATTGCTACAACACAACAGCGGCTCGATGAATATTCAAGGACACGGTTAACACCAACTTGGAGTATACGGTCATATACTTTTATGTTGATAATATTACTTAATCACCAGTGTATAGAACAAACAGGTGCTGTATTGGCAAAATAAAAAACAAAGTCCAACAAAAAAAGAAATAGCCATCGATGTAAATAATAACATATAACTTGAGATTGGTAAAGCAAACACTCATCAACTACCAAGGGATGTCAACAACTATATATGCTAACAGATCTACTGATATAACGATGTATCAAGTGCGCATGTCTCGTCCTTCTAATATCTCCTGATTTTCCTCGCTTGAACATTCTGCCAACATTCTCGTTGCTTTTATTTCCATATTCATGGACATGTTACGTCGAAAGTTAAAGACTAGTTGAGTTCAATATTTGATTATCTTCTGAGAGATTGTTATGCATATATAGTAGAGTTTGTAAATTGATTTAATCCTATAGGCGAATTTCTAAAATACCCCCATAAAGCACAGTAAGAACACAAACGTTGATGTCCCCTGGTTGGTCATATCCTTTGATGGGTGTAGATGATTTGAATTAACTAAGTCACATACAAGCTATAGACAGATGCTGCTGAGTTAAACCCAAGTAGGAATTTGTTCCCTGATTCTCTTATCAAAACACAAACATTATATATTGATATCAAACATATTATTATTATTATAATGTACTTCATATAAAAAAAATGACCCAAGAGCCTAGGAACAAAACATATCGACTACAGTTATCAACTCTCAGCACCAGTCCCTTTACATCCAGACTGTGACCAAATGTGTATCGCAATCCTTTTTGAAAGGGAATATATCTTAGCCAAAAATGCGACTCCTCTATTCAACCAGAGCAAGGAAGCTATGTACTACACACGTATCGGAACAATACTAACTTCACATCCAAGAATGATTTAACCACCGAATATCAAATATGGGATGTGATACGCTTAAGTCGAATCATGAAAATTACAGATAAAGAACATTAAATGAACAAGTGTCTAATAACCAATTTTCAAGCAACAAGCTTAACATTTGTAACATTTTACTTATATACGAAACATCACACCGAATACATGTTTAAAATACAACAACATGGAAGGATCGTGCCAGGACCAGAGCGGCATGTTGAATATTCATAACGACATGTTTTATACAACGTCAGGGTACAAGGTCATATCATTCCAAGTCAAAGGTAATAGATAAAACAGATATGATTTAAACAGCACTGTATTACAGAAACAGGAGCTGTATCAACTAAATAAACAACACAGTCCAACAAAATGAAATTACCAAAATGTGTGAATAATTACATATCACGCTATATCGCACACCATATTTGCCGGCAGATCTACTAGCATCTTATTAAATGATGTATCAAGTGCGCATGTGTCGTAAAATCCCCACTTCACTCATCTTACATCTTACACTGACATTGTGACGGTGTGATTATGACGATGTTGTGTCAAAATGTGTATCACGAGTCCCATAGATAATAGATTTTAGCCATTAGTGTCAAGTATATAATGTTGAGACGTGATAACCATGTTGATCCATGGAATGTTATTATAATGACTGGTCTACCTCTTGACTGTGGATAAGCCAGTTCAGATTTTATAATACGCATGTGCTTCATTTCATGTGCGTCGATAGATTATAATATTATATTGGCCGAGCTTATAGTGTCAACCGTGACTAACATGTTTATCCATGTCATGTTGTTATCATGAATGATCTACTTTGTGCATGTGAATATGCCAGTTCAACGTTGATAATGCACATATACATGCATGATTCCATCTGATCAGCTTGTGGAGGAATACTTCGTCAGGTATAACACAAACCTCAGTATCAAACAGTGTAATAAGGTAGCGATGATGTCAGGCAAAGTCAGTTGGTCGTGCTTTGTACACCCTTATTGCTAGGTTTATGGTTTAATGTACCTCATAACTAAACCTTGGCCTTACTGCATGAATAAATTTGTCAGAATTATAACAAAAAAATGCGGTTTTGGATAAGATAGAACTGCGCTTGTTAAATTCTTGTTTATTAATAACTAAATAACGACTTTTTACAGCAATCATACTGCATATGTATCTACTGTCGTTTCGCCAAAGAATATGACAGTCAATCAGATAAATGAATAGAATATGTTTTAAATATGCTAACATCTAGTCACTGATAGTCGTAAGTCATTAAGTTATTTACTCTAAATTTACATAATTTAATTACTAACCAAGGTCAGGGAGTAGCACCTTCTATAGTTTAACCTTATCGTTGGCTGTAAACGATATGATCAATGCATAAAGGGCTACCATGAAAACATTTACATTTTACAATGACCATAGCCTCATACCGCGGTGGTGTTAGCAGATGATATAAGTATTATTTGTACCGCTGTTGTAACGTGTAATCCTAACCAATAGGTCAATTAAAAGTTATTATTTATCGTGTATACTGTATTATATATCCAAGGATAATTTACAATGATAAACTTATAAGTAACGTTCCTTGTGATTCGTTCTTGTCATCTGTGTGATACATTGATCAGTACAATCCCCCTTCTATCATTATAGCTCTCTGATATGTAGTCAGACAATAATCTTTTACCAAGGTCGACAATAGGCTACCGGCATTTGTGAGATATTCGTCTATGTCAAAGACTACACGCAACAAGGCTATTTAGTATGCAATTTACCTTCCGATCCCCTTGCAAGTTCAATCAATGAGTCAGACAAATATTAATATGTTCTCAAATAACACCAGACAATTTGTCGTCATTTCTGTTTGTATTTACATTTGAATGAAAAAGACGAACAACAAATGTGGCAAAGTGACATTAAAGTGACATTAAGTAGTTTTACGGAACAAAAAACTCAAAACAAGCGGACGGAAGGATGAATTCGAATGTATACAAATGCAGGTAGAGTCAGTACCGTGTTACACTCTGAGAAGCATACGTCCTTTTAACCTTTTACCTGTGTAGTGCAATAGGCTGTCTTAAAAACTCGGAGCTGACTCATTGTGACAGTTTTCCCTTTTAATGTATATTGCACCGCGCATGCGTGCATTTTTAATTGCCATGAAATGTTCATTAAAATATAACTTATGTTGTTATCAGACGGAGCCTTTTCTGATTTTTGTCAGTCAATAACACACAACAACATAACTTTCTAGGTTTATAAAAAGTTTAACTACATAATTGACTATATTGCCAACGAAATTAAACACAGATGAAGAACAAGGAATACATGAACAAGAGGATTTGTTGTTTAACAGCTGTGGATGACTCTTTCACACCGCATAAGACTACTGTAAAGAACAATGTTAAGCACACTTCATAGCCTATGCTGTAAGGAATGCTACTATAAACACTATATTAATGACGTAAGAACTGTCATGAATCATGAATTATGAATAAGGACACTGCACAAGAAACATGAAAACAAATTGCTATGGACAATGTTAGTAACGAAACATTACACATATAATGTATAGACATACACGCAGTTGTAGCTTTAATGTTTTCACATGAGTCTGATATTAAGAAACTTACCGATAGCGTGGAATTACTTCGTCTGTAATAGATGTTAACTACGTCCCATAAGAGCGAGATAATATAACGTTCCTTAAAAAAGAAGACTGCACTGATATATGGTTGTGGTCATACAAACTCCTGATTATTGTGATATTAAGGTTGAAAAGGGCGGGTTGGGGAGTTACACCATGAGGAATGGACTAAATTGACTAGTGCAAACAGTTCCGACTAAACACATTCTACCCACCCTCTCTCGTTGGAGGTGGGAGTTTTCTCCCTACCACCCCTTTTCTTTTTGCGCACGTTACTACTTAGAATTACATGTGTTGCATACGGTTTCACATGTATATCAGAAAGACAAACATAGTGCTCTTTTATGTTTGTTTTTAGCAGGATTATTCTTGTTTATTGTCCAATATCTGGACTTTAATACATTTGACGGTCAATATAAACTTTCATATTTAGCAGTGTAATACTTATTAAAGGAAGCGGGTATCACGTACGATTGCAAGTGTAACTTAATAACATGCTGTTCTTGCAACAGCTTATGACGAATCGTAAAAAGGATGAGAACGTACGTTGTCGTCGCCGTTGTGCATACGGTTCCTGACACTCCATCGAATGCGGTTAGGTAGGCTATATGTATTTTAATACGCAGTGGCAAACTGTAGGCTTGTAATATGCTACAGGTTAAATTTAGCTAATTGCATCTGCAAACTAAGTAGCTGAATCCGTAGGCCTGAATGTTAATACGATTATAATCGAGTTAACGGAGCTGACGAGTATTCAAGATCAAAAGAGCACTGACAAAATACCATGCAAAAAAAAAAAAACAGTTTTTAACATGTTTTCGACACTGAAAGGGGGAGCAGTTGCGCCACTGCTCCCCCATGGTAACGTCCCTGCACGAGTAGACGGAAGTATGATGAAGAATGTTGGTCCGGGAATTTTCGAAAATTCAGACACAGTTAATTTATTGGTGTACAACTATTAAAACTTCTTATAACGGCTACTAAAAAACTTCGTTGAAGGAAATGAAAAACTAACAGATATTTCCGAAACAAATTCTACACACATTGACAGTTTGGAGGTTGTTTGTCCTGGAACGCCATTTTCATGCTCACTGTTATGATGTAATTTCTGCTGTTTGATTTACAAATCGAGTAATTTAAATTAGACTGAAATAAATAAATGATATCGGTTTTATTGTACAATGCCCCACATTATTTTCATTTTGAAAGACGCACAGTTTCAAGTTCATTAAACACTGAAGGCCTCGATTATCTATCTGCCTTCAGTTTAGTGAACATCTTGGGATTGTCATACATATCGCTAGATATTGCTAGATATCCAGACAGTACAGTGTCCTTGGGATTTTTTGGGATTTTTCGGGGCCTGATCTTAGAAATTGCAAAATCGGGATTTTTTACACTCCATGCAGGTCAGTGGACGACCTCAGGACGTCACTAATACACAAACCGATCACTTGTTATAGATGAAGTTGTGTGTTGCCGGATTTGGTCAAGGTCTTGGTACTACGGACAAAGGTCATTAATTAAGGTTCGTAACTCATCGGGAAGCGATTATAGGGGTAGGACGTAGGGTTGTGAGGTGCGCGTTTTCATGCAGATGGGAACAATCTCAAGAAGTGATGATTGCGTTCGCCCCCCCCATCCCCCGCTCCCCCGCCCATGATATGCCCTCGGATCCACTACATGATATTCACAGGAGAAGTGTTCAATTCTCCAATCGCATGTGGAATTTATTTTTAGATTCATTGTACGAGTTATGGTACTAGGTTTGGGGTTACAATTATCATTCAGGTCGGAGTGTATAACATTTTATCTCTGGATGGCAGTGTTGCATCGAAATACATAGGTCTAGTGCAGTTCGCATATAGATCATGGTCTAATACAGATATGCGTCATGTTCGAGACCAGCCACAGTTGGTTTCATAGGACAATTGTACAATTGTTTAAGGCGTCCATACACACACACGCGTCTTTTTCTAACCTGGGGGCGCCCAACGCCCCCCCCCCCTTACTGGATACGCGCCTGAGCACGGCCATATGATTACAGTCATTTAATTAAAGATATGAATGAACCTAGTGTCCAGTATTACCAGTTTTGAAACAACATCTGTAAATCGTAAACCTTTTTATGGAATATGTGAAATCACACACACTGTTCAATTTACAATAGAATGACCATGGAATGCAACGAAACAAGAGTGACATGACGATTATCAACAAGACATACGTTATCCAATTACAGATGATACCTATATAAGGTCATATAATATCCTTCATAGTTGGAGATAAAACAGATACTATTTTATCACCTCTAACAGGTGATATATCAGGAAAATAATCAACAAAGTCCAACAGAGACGAAATTAGCCAAATGAGTAAACAGTAGTATCAATCGATATCATAAATATGAAGGCAAACCGTTTGTTTAGCAGAGTATACTAACAAATGCTCAACAAAACGAAACTACCTGGCTATGTAAACAAATATTTACCAACAGATGTACTAGCATCTGACATGACGATGTGTCAAGTGCGCAAGTCTGACATTGTTGAGCTACTTACGAAACACACTGAATGGGGCAGATTATGTCGAACTTCATACACTACGATGAGCTACTTTTAAATGTAAAGACATTGGTATATGTCTGATAGCGGCCAGATTTTTTTGTTTATTTTACACGAAGTTTGCATGACTTTGTATTTCCCCTGACTCCGGAATAATAGTAATAGTCTTCCTTATTTCATATCCACTGACTGTCGCATCTCCTGTATCGCGTGTGATAAAGATGGAGTCAGCCAATCAACAAACAACTGGGTGGGAGGAGATCAAGTTGTTTGGTGTCGTTTCCCAGGATCTATCTTGGGTGACTTTTATTTCAAGGGATTACGCACCAAGTGAAGAGATTCTGAGATTATGCACAAGCCAGTAAAGACTCACATATGAAAGTCATGATTTCCATTGATACTGAATGGTAACGTTTCAACATCTTCCGCCATCAGATTTTTAAAAGCAGGTAGTCAAAGAAAAGCACCATCACTATCATCACAAAAACAACAACAACAACCATCACTTTATTCATCATTATAACAAACTAATCTAGTTCTTGAAAAATGTTAATGATATTCGCTATCAATAAGCACCGTTACGTTTTCATAGTAGACAATTGTTTTCATTTAACAAGTGCAAAGAAGTTATGATAACAAATTGACCTACCGTCTCCTTCATTTCTATATAGAAAGCTTTAGCTTGCTCCAACCCAGGTATGCAGATATTACATGCACATTGTAAATACAGAACGCCTTCTTCCCACATTCACTAGTTTATTCGACTGGCTCGGGAACAGGGCATGTGAGCGGATACAGCTCATTCATTAAGTTGTCACAATTCGAGCAAGCAATTGCATGACGGTTTTTGTGCATTACCAGATAGTGTAGAATGAAACTGATGATCGGGTTACTTCAGCTCAATATAGCATTTTGAATTCCGTCTTTCTTAAGAAAATTCGTTAGCACACTGTAATAATGACGACGTAGTAAGATACAGTTGTTTTATTCGTATGAGATTTAACCTCTTTACAAATTTTGAAAAGTAACTATGTAAGCATTAGATGGATGACATCTAAGAGACTCCCATAAATACTTTTGATATTGTATTTGTCAAAGATATACCATCTTGAACAAAACTGAAGGCTTTGTTGCTACAAGAGAGGCTTAAATCAGATAATGGTATTAAGTGGGCGTTTAAAATTACCAGTCTTTACTTTAACATTCGAAATGCACCTTTACGTGTTGATGGATCTAGATCATATTTATGACACTTTACTATCCCTCAGTATTTATAGGGTTGTAACATTTGATACCAAGGAGCCTTTAGGGTGTTTTTATGTTTGCTAAGAAGTTCAAGTTAGTACCGACAGACGAGAAATTACAACTTTAAGGTAGTTTTATGGAACGCACCATGCTTTATGGTTACCGTATAATATGATGATTGCAAGTTTTATAATAGTTAATATCAGAGTTTGTGAGCAAAAGCAGAGAGATAACCAAATACGTTGAGCGCAAACACTATTCAGCGTTGATGTGGAGAACTGGTCTACTATATCAGGCTGAGTCACATCTTGTAATCTATGTTTCATATCTTCAAACAGCTCATAAAAGATGAAGTTGATAAAGTGCTACGTTTCTCTCAGTATCAAGTACAGCTTTTTTTTACAGTCTGGGTACAGCTTTGCTGAAATCCGAGTACCACTGGTTTCAGTGTCCAAGCACGGTGTTTTACATTCCTAGAAGCGTGTACTTTTGCAACTGAGTAGGCCCTAAGCATTACTTTTCGAGTACTATCCACTCATATGAAGAAAAAAAAACACTATAAATACTCTTTAAAGTTAATTTGGCGAAATGATCACTTTAGGTTTCCTACAAAAGGGAGAGACAGATAGAGGGGAGGCCGGTAAGATTAGAAAGGTAGAGCTACTTTGTCAACACTTTGTAATACAAAGAAAATAAAGAAAACTAGAGAGTTCTTTATTACGTAATCGTTTTTTAATTGCATCAGGATTCTTTAAATGCGCCCAATAGATGCAGAACATTACGATAGAGAGTAACGTATCGAGAGTACCGAAATTATGTAAATCCTGAATTGCCTCGGTTGTAAACCAATAACCAATAACCAGTAAACCAATAAACCAATAAACCAATAATCATATCTCATGTGGAAACTAGTTCTGGTTCCAAGGCTAGATCACGAGTATTTGGTAGTCATTGCATACAAGAAATCCCGAGAATAAATTACATTTATTGAATTGTGATAAATTGGCTTACAGAATCTTAAAACATTATTGTAGTCGCAATTGTTATAAGAACCTTAAAAAATGTGTCTCCAAGGCATGTTATATCATGTATCTTAAGTTTGTCACTACAGTTTATATTTATTACCATTAAACATTTGTTTACTGCCTCATTAATTTAAGGTGATCTGATTTTAGTTTTTCATATTGTCTTGTTTATTATTTTGGGTTTATAAGAAATAAGCGAAGTAAATAAAGTCCAGTACACAGCTAAATTTAAAAGTAAAATAAGCACTGCTTAATTCAATTTGGTGTGTATTAATGAGGCCAAAAATTACAAAAATTGATAATACAACTACCTGACAAAATTAATCCACCCAACGGTATTTTTTCTTAATTGTGAAGGGTACACAAACCAAACCAAACAGCAAAGGAGAAGATATGTTTTCCCTTCGGGAAATATCGTTGTGCAGATTCGTGTCCATGAAATTATTTTGCAAATCTATGATTTTATACAGCGTCACTATATTATTGAACATTTTTACTTTCCCCTTATCATATCTACAAGGTAAAGTATTGCTATCGCTAGGTGTTGTTAAATAGGTTAATTTTTAAGATTCATTATTTGCAAAACCCACATTCCTTGCAGAGAAAAACAATTTTAATGCATAAAGGAAGAAAATAAAACACACTTTTATCGATGATGTAATACTGAAACTTGACCAAGTCTTCATCTCTGTGTGTGAGAAATCATTATATCCGTGACATATAGAATGATATGTTTCTAAAGTAGTTGTTAGGGAAAGTTATTCATGACAATTATCTCTATCATATTGACTAATAATGATGGTTGGGTTCGTGTCCCCTTTAAGTACTGAATAAACGAGAACAGAATGACGTAAACTGTTCGAAGGTTGAAGGTTAGTCGGAAACATCTTCAAAGTTAAAATATAGTAGTAGTGGTGAAAATGTTTCTTAAAATGGTACATATTGGCTGTACTAAGACACAAAGTGTGACTAACTAATTCGTCAACGTTTATTTCTATATTCACTAGTAGGAGTTCCATTATAACAACTATCACTTTATGTGCATTGATGTTTTGTGTAAGCTTGTTGTGTAAGCTGTTGTTTGTAAATCGATGATTGCGTGCTTTATATAATGAGAGAGGTGAAATGGTGCGTTCTGTGGCACAGTTAGACTGTAAACAGGTCCGTAGTTAGGTCTACACAACTTTTAGTGATAACACTATTTACACTATAAATAGAAGTGATCTTACATCTCGTAATTGAGTCCCTTAATTAACACTCTAGTTACCTCAATATCCTAAATGTCTTAACCATATTCCAAACCATGTGAGCTGATACTTATCCCTTACCTAGTAACCTGGCCATGGAAAGAAGTACTTTAGGAGGTTGATGCTATAAAGCAATCAGCAATGATAAGTGGACTATGAGAAGATGGCTTTGAACACATTATTTTTATAAAACCACCTGTTAAAATTCTTCACGAAAGGACGAAAACATATGATTTAATCGGTGTACAAAGCTGCCTTAGAGATAATCGTATCGTAAACATTTGCTCAATATTGTAATATCATAGTAATTTGATCACGGACTTTCGATTGCAAAATAGAACGACATTTTATCAGGGCAGCGGATTGTCCCAAAACATTGGGTAGTTCTTATTTATATGTGTTGCTCAGAAACATAAGCGTCCGCACGGGGAGGGAAGGTAAGGGGTTAACGGGAAGGTGCAAAACATTATTTTAAATACATTTGTCCTTTTGATTTTGGTGCTTTCATTCGTTCAGACCTATGGGTCAAGCTTTTCAAAAATGACACCACCTCCCACTGGATTATCAAAGCGATGGCTTTCCTTTTTGGGTGAGAGAAGGGACTTGTTTTGTTATGAGCTGCAATATAGTCCATATGTGCCATTGTTGAACTACAAGGTTAAATATCTTAGTTCTCTATTGACATAAATCTATAGTTCCGTCGTGAATGAATACAGACTTGTTACAGGCATAAACGTTGACATTAAAGCATGACGGAGTATACAATTTGACTTTATCCTCGTTTTTGTAGCGTCATCACTTGCAAATAAAACTTCTACCAAAGTAAATAAAATAAAATAAAAATACCAGGTAACAAAGACATACATGAATAAAACTGGTTGCAATTTCGAATACTAGGCATGGTATCTCAAAACTATATTAACATATTAATTTGATGAAGAGAACTGTTTATAAAATGTTCATCATATCTGACATAAAACAATGTCTCAGTATGACAAAGGAATACTATAATGATGAGATATGAAGGGAGCACAACTTCAAAAACAAATTGCCACATAATTGCAAAACATATCTGTCTGAAATGCACATCTGTCTAAATACGTCGTACATCATATTGGCTGTTTTCGTTTACAGATTGTTCTGGCTATTGCTTGGAGAATGATAATGCAGTTACAGTTCTTTTGATACATATTGAAAATCATTTAAAAGTGAAAAACATAAATTTGACATACGAAAAGGATATTTTACTAAGTAACCTACTAATATTTGCTGTTAATTAATATGTACCGTTTACGAGACAACAGAAGTTAAGATTATTATAATAATTTTCACAGAAATAAACTGAAAGCAACAAAGAGTGATGTCATAGGGGTATAGTTTCAAAGCTGTGTCTTTGTCTTTCTTAAATGACAAAGTTCTACTTCAAATTTAAGATGCATCTTACACACTACTGTCATTACATATTAAGTTCAACTCATATGAACGTTATAACCTTTCCAATCCCAGATCAGAACCTTAAAATTAAAAATATATAAGCAAAATAAACCATTTGCTGTAAAGGTGTAATTATAAAAGACAGGTTTTTTGTCAAATTTTAATGATCGATATCTCGTATATGATGGAATACGGTAAAAATGCAATTACTGTCATTTTAAAAGATGCCGATCTCACGTATTCTGCCTAGTGGTTCAGTTCAATTATTCAGCTATGTAATTTATCTATGTGTTGCTCAAATGAGTTATGACAGAAATTGAAAGGATGATACCTGTAATGGTCAGGAAAATAACTTCTCTAACAAGGGAAAAGGTCCCTTACGTAGCGGATGCGTTGAAGTTTAATGCATAATAATGGTTAGCCGGTTGAATTTTCCACAAAAGCTTGTCTAAATAAGAAAAAAATGGGTTACCTTGTTTCCCTTTTTTTAGGGAAGGGGAGGGGGGGCGGGCCATTTTGGTTTAGGCTTTGTACATTACAAAATGGTTACAATTTGACTTAAGAACATGAAGCTACATATTTATAACACAGAACGAGAATTTAGGGAACACTCGAAGTTACTTTTCATATCAAAACTCTATCGGTAAAGACTTCGACAAATCGTTATTCATGACACTCTCAAATTTACTAACATATAAAGTTGGAAGTTAACTTACCTTATTGTATTGAAAACTTGTGTTTTCCCATGCGAGTCTCGTGATGCTTCTCCACAACGATATCAGATTGTGAACAAAATCAACGATTTTTTACTGCCTAAATACGCCACAGAAGACTGAGTTATTTACTAAGTAGATTTAACTTTGTTTAACATCTTCAAAATCAAGTAGGCCTGCATATTTACCTCAAAATGGATCTCGAAAATATTTATGAGATTTTATCTTAACGTCGTATGTTTAAAAGGCTATTAAATTTGATAAGTAACCAACTTTATTGTTACTATATGGTATGTTAGATACCCTAAAGATTATAACACAATGGTTATTACTATATTGTTACGATCAACAACCAAAAGGAAGCAAATAGACCAGCCAATGTCATTCTGAATGGCGATTCTATAGAAATTACGGAGGGTTGCGTTGTACATTTGTAATCCCATGCACCGACGGTAAGAGACACCGTCATATACTAGTTCTTGTCATTGGAACGGGTACATCTCTTAACTGCATGCAACTTCTTTTAATTGTATTGTTTAAGTATTTGATCAACATGTGATGAACAAACGGAAATGTTAAACTATTGTAAATATTAACAATTAGAAAATATTGCAGTACGTATTTAGAAAGAAGGAATTATGAAATGAATTTAAAAGGATACAAAAGAGTGAACTATCGGAGTAGAAAAGTATAGAAACATTTTAACGTACTGATGTATGATATAAATGT
The DNA here is from genome assembly GCA_000934455.1 of Apostichopus parvimensis. Taxonomy (NCBI): domain Eukaryota; kingdom Metazoa; phylum Echinodermata; class Holothuroidea; order Aspidochirotida; family Stichopodidae; genus Apostichopus; species Apostichopus parvimensis. The sequence goes on from KN882606.1 coordinate 182,486, forward strand.
GTACAGTATAGGGTATATTAGATTGAAGGTTTGCTTTTGCAAATAGGAATATCGTGGCAAGATAATGTACAGTGTATATCCATTATAGAACGGTCATTGACCTTAAATGTTATTCTCTAAACATATGTACTGTGTTTTTTTTATATTGGTATGTACTGCAAACAATAAGAATAGGTGAGGATACAAATGCACTTGATGTTTTATCTCTACTGTGTGTGGATTAACTGTAATGTTATCTAGGTTAATATTATGCTCATATCAAGAGTTTTTGTTGGGTATGTGGGGGGAGGGTGGTCAAAAGATTGTAGTGGAGGAGGATAGAGTACGAAAGACAGGTTGTCGATCAGATGAGAGGGACGATACTGTATGACAGGAGATATTAGTGAGTATGTGTGTCCGGGTGATGGAATGGGGTGGGTGGGGGATGCTTGTTGGTAAAGGGTGTTGTTAGTAAGATAACCCAATAGTTATAAACGTAAATTAAGGAAATGCGCTCCCCCGCTCCCCCGCTCCCCCGCTCCCCCGCTCCCCCGCTCCCCCGCCCATGATACGCCCTCGGATCCACTACATGATATTCACAGGAGAAGTGTTCAATTCTCCAATCGCATGTGGAATTTAGTTTTAGATTCATTGTACGAGTTATGGTACTAGGTTTGGGGTTACAATTATCATTCAGGTCGGAGTGTATAAAATGTTATCTCTGGATGGCAGTGTTGCATCGAAGTGCATAGGTCTAGTGCAGTTCGCATATAGATCATGGTCTAATACAGATATGCGTCATGTTCGAGACCAGCCACAATTGGCTTCATAGGACAATTGTACAATTGTTTAAGGCGTCCATACACATACACGCGTCTTTTTCTAACATGGGAGGGGGCCCCCAAACCCCCCCCCCCCTTACTGGATACGCGCCTGAGCACGGCCATATGATTACAGTCATTTAATTAAAGAAATGAATGAACCTAGTGTCCAGTGTTACCAGTTTTGAAACAACATCTGTAATTCGTAAACCTCTTTAATGAATATGTGAAATCACACACACTGTTCAATTTACAATAGAATGACCATGGATTGCAACGAAACAAGAGTGACATGATGATTATCAACAAGACATACGTTATCCAATTACAGATGATACCTACATGAGGTCATATAATAAATATCCTTCATAGTTGGAGATAAAACATATACTATTTTATCACCTCTAACAGGTGATATATCTGGAAAATAATCAACAAAGTTCAACAGAGACGAAATTAGCCAAATGAGTAAACAGTAGTATCAATCGATATTATAAATATGAAGGCAACCCGTTTGTTTAGCAGAATAGACTAACAAATGCTCAACAAAACGAAACTACCTGGCTATGTAAACAAATATTTACCAACAGATGTACTAGCATCTGACATGACAATGTGTCAAGTGCGCAAGTCTGACATTGTTGAGCTACTTACTAAACACACTGAATGGGGCAGATTATGTCGAACTTCATACACTACGATGAGCTACTTTTAGATGTAAAGAAATTGGTATATGTCTGATAGTGGCCAGATTTTTCTGTTTTATTTTTACACGAAGTTTGCATGACTTTGTATTTCCCCTGACTCCGGAATAATAGTAATAGTCTTCCTTATTTCATATCCACTGACTGTCGCATCTCCTGTATCGCGTGTGATAAAGATGGAGTCAGCCAATCAACAAACAACTGGGTGGGAGGAGATCAAGTTGTTTGGTGTCGTTTCCCAGGATCTATCTTGGGTGACTTTTATTTCAAGGGATTACGCACCAAATGAAGAGAATCTGATTGAAGGTTCCATTGATACTGAATGGTAACGTTTCAACATCTTCCGCCATCAGATTTTTAAAAGCAGGTAGTCAAAGAAAAGCACCATCACTATCATCACAAACAACAGCAACCATCACTTTATTCATCAATATTACAAACTGATCTAGTTCTTGAGAAATGTTAATGATAATCGTAATCAATAAGCACCGTTACGTTTTCATAGTAGACAATTGTTTTCATTTAAAAAGTGCAAAGAAGTTATGATAACAAATTGACCTACCGTCTCCTTCATTTCTATATAGTTAGCTTTAGTTTACTCCAACCCAGGTATGCAGATATTACATGCAAATTGTAAATACAGAACGCCTTCATCCCACATTCACTAGTTTATTCGACTGGCTCAGGAACAGGGCATGTGAGCGGATACAGCTCATTTATTAATTTGTCAGAATTCGAGCAAGCATTTGCATGACGGTTTTTGTGCATTACCAAAGAGTGTAGAATGAAACTGATGATCAGGTGACTTCAGCTTAATATAGCATTTTGAATTCCGTCTTTCTGAAGAAAATTCGTATGCACACTGTAATGATGAAGACGTAGTAAGATACAGAGGTTTTATTCGTATGATAATTAACCTCTTTACTAATTTTGAAAAGTAACTATGTAAACATTAGATATGAAAGACATCTAAGAACCCCCATAAATACTTTTGATATTGTATTTGTCAAAGATATACCATCTTGAACAAAACTGAAGGCTTCGTTGCTACAAGAGAGGGTTAAATCAGATAATGGTATTAAGTGGGCGTTTAAAATTACTATTCTTTACTTTAACATTCGAATTGCACCTTTTACATTTTGATGCATCTAGATCATATTTATGACACTTTATTTCCCCTCAGTATTTATAAGGTTGTAACTTTTGATACCAAGAAGCCTTTATGGTGTTTTTATGTTAGCTAAGAAGTTCAAGTTAGTACCGACAGACGAGAAATTACAACTTTAAGGTAGTTTTATGGAACGCACCAGCTTTATGGTTACCGTATAATCTGATGATTGCAAGTTTTATCATAGTTAAGATCAGAGTTTGTGAGCAAAAGCAGAGAGATAACCAAATACGTTGAGCGCAAACAATATTCAGAGTTGATGTGGAGAACTGGTCTACTACATCAGGCTGAGTCACATCTTGTAATCTATGTTTCAATCTATCTTCAAACCGCTCATAAAAGGTAAAGTTGATAAAATGCTACGTTTCTCCCAGTATTAAATACAGTTTTTTTTTTGTACAGTCTGGGTACAGCTTTGTTGGAATCCGAGTACCGCTGGTTATCAGTGTCCGAGCACGGTGTTTTACATTCCTAGAAGAGTGTAATTTGCAACTGAGTAGGCCCTAAACAGTACTTTTCGAGTACTATCCACTCACATGGAAAAAAATCCACATCACTATAAGTTATACTCTTTTAAGTTAATTTGGCGAAATGATCACTTTAGGTTTCCAACAAAAACAACAAAAAGATACAGAGAGAGGGGAGGCCGGTAGGTTTAGAAAGGTAGAGCTACTTCGTCAACTCTTTGTAATACGAAGAAAATAAAGAAAACGATGGAGTTCTTTAATACGTAATTGATTTGTAAGTGCCTCCGGATTCTTTAAATGCGCCACTTGAGACCAATAGATGCAGAACATTACGATAGAGAGTAACGTATCGAGAGTACCGAAATTATGTATATTCTGAATTGCCTCGGTTGTAAACCAATAACCAGTAAACCAATAAACCAATAAACCAATAATCCAATAAACCAATAACCATATCTTATGTAGAAACTGGTTCTGAGTCCAAGGCTAGATCACGAGTATTTGGTAGTCATTACAAACAAGAAAACCCGAGAATAAATTACACAGATGGAATTGTGATGAATTGGCTAAAAAAATCATAAAACATTTTTTTTTTGTATTCGCAATTGTTACTAGAACCATACAAAATGTGTCTCTAAGGCATATTATATCATGTATCTAACGTTTGTTACTAAAGTTTGTATTTATAAAAATTTCACAGTTTTCACTGCCTCATAAATTTAAGGTAATCTGATTTGTAGTTTTTTAGATTGTCTTAGATTGTTTAGTATAATGGGTTTATAAGAAATTAGCGAAGTAAAGAAAGTCCAGTACACAGCTAAATTTAAAAGTAAAACAAGAACTGCTTAATTCGATTTGGTGTGTATTAATGAGGCCAATCCATAATAATGATCCTTAAACATTTTCAAAACAACTAATGTGAACAATGCTTTATGCGAATTGTCCTTTTTTATTGTGTTTCTGGATATTTCATTTTGACAGTTTCCATAGGTGTTTATCGGGATTGGAAGGCGGTTGTTTGGAAAGTCTTGTTTAAATATAAGAATTTTTCTACAAGCTTCCTTCCTCAACTCTACAACGATTACAACAATTGATAATACAACAACCTGACAAAATGAATCCTTCCAACAGTAGTTTTTCTTAATTGTAAAGGGGACACAAACCAAACCAGCATCTTATAATATATAACAGAGATCTTCTAAACAGCAAAAGGAGAATATATGTTTTCTTTTCAGGAAATATTGTTGTGCAGATTCGTGTCCATGAGTTTATTTTGTAAATATATGATTTTATACAGCGTCACTATATTATCTGAACATTTTTACTTTTTTCCTTATCATATGTACAAGGTAGATTGTTAGTCTGTGTGATGATATGTGATTATAGGTAAAGTATTGCTATCGATAGGTTTTGTTAAAGAGCTTACATTTTTAAGAATCATTATTTGCAAAACCCACATTCCTTGCAGAGAAAAACAATTGTAATGCATAAAGGATGAAAATAAAACACATTTGTTTCGATGATGTCATACTGACCGAGAACAGAATGACGTAAATTGTACGAAGGATAAAGGTTAGTCGGAAACATCATCAAAGTTAAAATATAGTAGTAGTGGTGGTGAAAATGTTTCTTAAAATGGTACATATTGGCTGTACTAAGACACAAAGTGTGACTAACTAATTCGTCAACGTTTATTTATATATTCACTAGTAGGTGTTCTAACATAACAGCTATTACTTTATTTGTATTGATGCTTTGTGTAAGCTGTTGTTTTTAAATCGATGATTGGGTGCTTTATATTATGAGAGAGGTGAAATGGTGCGTTCCGTCGAACAGTTAGACTGTAAACAAGGTCCGTAGTTAGGTCTACATAACTCTTAGTGATAACACTATTTATACTATAAATATAAGTTATCTTACATCTCGTAATTTAGTCACTTAAGGGAAGGTGCAATACATGATTTTAAATACATTGTCCTTTTGGATTTAGTGCTTTCCTTCGTTCAGACTTAGGGTCAAGCTTTTCAAACACGACACCACCTCCCATTGGATTATCAAATCTATGGCTTTCCTTTTTTGGGTGAATGAATACAGCCTTGTAAACGTTGACACAAAAGCATGACGTAGTACACAGATTTATTAGTATCCTCGTTCTTGTAGCGACATCATTTGCAAATACCACTTTTACTAAAGTTAGTAAAAGAAAAATCCCCATAACAAATACATACATTCATTAAACTGGTTGTAATTTCGAATACTAAAGCATGATATTTCATAACTATAATAACATAATAATGTGATTAAGAGAACTGTTCATCAAATGTTGAGTGCTTTAATAATTACGGTGGCTTTCGATTCAATGTCTCTCAAATCAAACATCGTCATGTCTGACATAAAACAATGTCTCAGTATGACAGAGGAATACTATAATGACAAGTTTCATAACAAATTGCCACATACTTCCAGAAAATATCCGTCTGAAATGCACATCTCTCTGAATACATCGCTTATCATATTGGCTGTTTTCGTTTACAGATTGTTCTGGTTATTGCTTGGAAACTGATAGTGGCAGTACTTTTGATACAGACGGAAAATCATTTAAAAGGGAAAAAAATAAATTTGACATACGAAAGAGGTTATTTTACTAAGTAACCTACTAATATTTGATGTTAATTACTATGTACCGTTTACGAGACAACAGTAGTTGAAGATAATAATTTGCACAGAAGTAAACTGAAAGCAACAAAGAGTGATATCATAGGGGCATAGTTTCAAAGCTGTGTCTATGTCTTTCTAAAATAACAAAGTTCTACTTTAAAATTGAGATGCATCTCATACACTACTGTCATTGAATATCAAGTTCAACTCATATGAAAAGTTGGAAACCTTTTCAATCCCAGATCAAAACGTTAAAATTTAAAAAAAATAGAAGCAAATATACCATTTGCCGTTAAGGTGTAATTATAAAAGACAGGTTTTTGTCCAATTATAACGATCGATATCTCGTATATGATGAAATACGGTAAAATACGATTATTGTTATTTTAGAAGATGCCGATCTCATTTATTCTGCTCAGCGATTCAGTTCACTTATTCAGATATGTAATGTATCTATTCTTGGTCAAATGAGTTATGCCAGAAATTGAAAGGATTATACCTGTAATGGTCAGGAAACAAACTTCTCAAACAAGAAAAAAGTCTCTTACTTCGCGGATGCGTTGAGGTTTACAGCATAATTGTGGTTAA
>KN882606.1:189495-202594 GCA_000934455.1 Apostichopus parvimensis
AGTGAACCTTGCTTATATTCAAATTAAAATTTGTATTCAAAAGAATAACAACCCCCCGGGAGTTACTAGAACCTGGGGCAATGAAACACTTATCGAGAGATCCCCATTCTTGGGAAATATCATCCAACATAAGTGAGTCCCAATGAATATCCTGAAGACAATAAACATGGCTACCATTACGCTTCAAATAATCAAAAACATCTCTCCTCTTTCTTGGGTCATGTAGTCCTCTACAATTCATAGATGAAATTGTCAGTTCGCCTGCCATTCGTTAAAAGTCTCAATATCATCCATTGAATAGTAATCCATCTGTCGACACAAATTTTCAAGAGCATTTTTAAAATAAACACATACAGAAAAACACAAATAACAAACGTTATGTTCACAAATATCCATCACAAAACAGTTGCACGAGATTGAAGGATTTGAAGGAGATTGAAGGTTTGCTTTTGCAAATAGGAACATCGTGGCAAGATAATGTACAGTGAATATCCATTATAGAACGGTCATTGACCTTAAAGGTTATTCTGTAAACATATGTACTGTGTTTTTTTATATTGGTAGGAACTGCAAACAATAAGAATAGGTGAGGATACAAATGCACTTGATGTTTTATCTCTACTGTGTGTGGATTAACTGTAATGTTATCTAGGTTAATATTATGCTCATATCAAGAGTTTTTGTTGGATATGTGGGGGAAGGGTGGTCAAATGGTTGTAGTGGAGGAGGTTAGAGTACGAAAGACAGGTTGTCGATCAGATGAAAGGGACGATACTGTCAGACAGGAGATATTAGTGAGTATGTGTGTCCGGGTGATGGAATGGGGGTGGGTGGGTGGGGGATGCTTGTTGGTAAAGGGTGTTGTTAGCAAGATAACCAAATAGTTATAAACGTAAATTAAGGAAATGGGGTAAGTGTTCCGGCATAGTTGTAGTGAGGGGTGGATAAGGACAACTTTAGGGCAGTATAGCTGAGAGGTGCCATATGCATGGATGAAGACTATTATATACTGTTTAATTTCTATCATTCTGTTTTTACTTTAACATTAATCTGCATTGATTATTACTTGATTTGTATACAAATTAAAGAAAAGGGCGTCCTGATTAAACAAGGAGTATTTGTTTTCTTGTTATGTAAATCTAAGTGATCAAAGTTTGTTTTATTATTTTGTGGTGATTTTGGCAAAGTTTTTTTTTTGTTTAACTCTGTAATACTTATATCTTTGATAATAATATTGATAATGATAAGAGCATTGATTCTTCCTCATATCTTAGTTTAATTACATCCCTTGTGTTTTGTCCTTGTACCAATTAGATATATTGTTTCTAAGTTAAAACTAGGGCTTCCCATCTTCTTATTTCAACAATTTGCTAAAAAAAGTATCGCTAATATTTAAGTTTTTCTGTCCCATTTTGTTTCTATTTTACTAGACTCCCAATCGTAATATTCCTTACCATGAATGTTCTTTTATTGTTAGTGTATTTGCAATATTCAATGTCGTCTTCATTTGTTTGTGTTACTTTACTCTACTACAATTATCTTAACGTGTCAATAAATCGTCAGTAATTATTGAATATATATTTATATCAATAATTCCTATCATGTTTAAAGCATTACTATAAATGAGTTATTTGTTAAATGTTATTACTCCATGTTCTTTAATCTTTGAGATGGTTTTAAATGTCTTTTCATTTCTCTTCCTTCCTCCATATGTATGTTCATATTCTATGAAAATATTATGATTGCTAGACAGAGAACATGATAAAGGATAATCTCTGTATATTTGTTTGCTAGATAAAACAAAACACAAACACACTCCAAATATAACACTTTGCATATTGGAGAACCAACTTTAACATAAAATAGGTCAGTGACTGTAACATTTTGTAAATTGGAAAAATAAATTCAATCGTCTTTTAATGTTTTTATCAAAAACACTTCAATGAAAAATCTACAAAACCTTGTTGTTACTGATTACTAAAAGCTGTGGACATGAATACGATGCGTCAGTTTGGGTACGGCCTACAAAGGAGTGTTACATTTTAACCACAGTCAATTCCATGTTTGCCAATATAGTTGTAGCCAGATATGTATGCAATACTCCAAAATATATTTTGTCAAGGAACTTATACCTGTGATAGCCTATAAACTATAACATCACAACATAATTTCACAGGCTGGCCTAGACGTTCAATACCTAAATAACTACAACCGAATCTGCAAAACAGATTTCCCTTAATTCATGTAAGCTCCAGAAGCATATTTAAGATGAAAACAAACCAGTTCCAAAGATGTTAAAAAACAGGTACAGTCAAAACATCTATGCTAGGTGCCAGTCGAAATATGATGTTTACTTAACAAAGGTCTAATAAAAAAAGATGGCGCTATCACAATAGGCCTTCGATGCCTTGCAGTGCTAGCGAAGAGTATTGTAGGTAGGACATACCTGAACACGCAATAGTTCAAATCTCCATGCAATGTATTGATGCTTCAAAAGAATTACAAACGTTTAGTCATTGTAGGTTAAGTCAGGGAAAACTAGATTGATATCAGGAGGCAAACGTTACAGTCATCTCAAAATATTCCAACAAAAGGGATCACCTTAACCACTGCAAAATGTACCTTTTGAATGTCTGTCAACAACAGATCATTTAAACTATAGAACTTCATTAATTTTAATTTTATAAAAGCACACTTGACTAGGGAGAACAAAAAAAAAGCAAACAAGTTTTCTCACAGTGTGAAATGGTTCTACCTCCAGCAAAATGACTACTACCGCAAATTGCTTCACCTGCCATGCATCTCAAGTTTCATGTTTAGCGAACACCCTCCTACCTCGTGGGAAGTTAGTAAACAAGTTTATTGTGATATTGATTCTTATCTATTTGGACTGAATATTTGAATCTTTGCTATTTGGAGTTCAAATTTCATAATTCATTAACTCATAAATAAACCAAATACCCATGTAAACTGAGATAGAAAGTTCAACGTATAAACCAATGACAAACACTAATAACAACTTGTAGCACTTGAATTATCTACCAATATTTGTTTGTTTTTTCAACGAATTTTTGTTGTTGACTTAGAAAGAGATTTGGGCTGACTCTTGCAGTACAATGCCTTATTGACTTAGATAGATATTCGGGCTAACTTGTACAGTACCATGCCTGGTTGACTTAGAGAGAGACTCGGGCTGACCCGTGCAGTACCATGTCTTGTTTACTTAGAGAGAGATTCGGGCCGACTCATACAGTACCATGCCTGGTTGACTTAGAGAGAGATTCGGGCTGACTCGTACAGTACCATGCCTGGTTGACTCAAATCCCTTATTTTTGGCGGGAGGGGGGGGGGAGGAGCGGAGACTAACTTTTGTCTTTCATGCAATTATTTATAACATTAAAACAAAACATGAATATTTGAGCGTAAATCTTTATTCAGTGAATCATATAAATACATTTCTATAGTTGGATAAATTAAAAGACTTTGTGAGCGTTGCAGAATGACGAACCTGATCAAACCAAAGATGGTACTTTTGACGAATGTTAATTTTATATACATGTTCCATCGGGCATAAGTACTGCGGCAACATTTCACACGGTATGGTTCTGACTAATCATGATCATTTACTTATATTGAGGAGCGTTTAAGAAGATAAGGTTGAGGTTGCGGTCGACGTTTGAGCACCAGAGTGTTTAGAAAAGGGTCGACGTTTGAGCACCATAGTGTTGAGGTGAGGGTGTCGACATTTGAGCACCATAGTGTTGAGGTTGAGGTTGACATTTGGGCAACATAGTGTTGAGGGTGGATTTGACGTTTAGACAAGTTACTGTTGAGGGTGAGGTTGACATTTAGACACCATACTGTTGAGGGTGCAGTTGACGTTTGGGCACATAGTGTTGAGGTTCGGGCTGACGTTTGGGCACCATAGTGTTGATGTTGAGGTTGACATCTGGGCACCATAGTGTTGAGGGTGGAGTTGACGTTAGACACCATACTGTTGAGGGTGAGGTTGATATTTGGGCACAATAGTGTTGAGGGTCGAGTTGACGTTAGACACCATACTGTTGAGGGTGAGGTTGATATTTGGGCACAATAGTGTTGACGGTCGAGTGGACGTTAAGACGCCGTACTGTTGAGGGTGATGTTGACATTTGGGCACCACAGTGTTGAGGGTGGAGTCAAACAAGTAGATCGAAAGTAATTTAAAGATGACATGTAAACATCTGACTTACCGTATGTTATACAGCAGTAAGACAAGCTCACAATATCAAATGCAAAATGGGACATTATATCGGTAACAAACATATATTTACATATAGTTATGACATTCTTTGCTATGCTTAAAATACCGTTGTCAAAATGAAGATGAGATACAACGCTAACATCAAGTTTATTGCATTTCAGAGTTTTAATCTCTTGTTTCAATGCCGTTTTTATTTCACATTTTATAATTGGAAATTTTAGGAAACTGCTTTGGTGGGTTTAATTTATTTCGCTAATTTTCTGTTTAAAACAATTACCGAATTTGAAAGGATCGAAGAAAGAACAGTCTAGTTTTTATAATAGAAACGACAACAGGAAATGTTCAAATACGATTACAAATGTTTAATATCGTAATTTTCTGTTGATCAATAATACTACTCATTAGTAACTCGTATTAAGTTTTATCATGACGAAAATTAATTGTATTTCAAATAACACCGATGATAACGCAAACTAAGTTCTTTTTCTATCTTTTATTACTTGTAAGCTCTATATTAGAAATATTTTTAATTAATTCCAGATTAATAAAATAAAACAATCAGTTATGTTTTATGAAGCAATACGTCAAAAAGTGAAAGCTTAAAAACAACGCAATAAATAGAGCAACTTAAAAGCAAACTTTGACGGTCTTTACTTTTAAGATGGGGTACTTTTCAGCACTTTTTAAGGTGAATACAACTATTTGTATTTTCGATTGCACTGATTTAACACAAATTAAGTTAGTTCTTTAGCATTTATCACTTAGAAGCTCAATATATAGAACAAAGACAGTACATAAATTCCAAATGAATACTTCCTTTTATTTTTACATTCTATTAGTGAAGCACTACGCCCAAAAAAATATCAAAACTTTAAAAAGAAAGAAAACAATAATATAGAGTGTAAAATCAAAAGCTAAAAAGACGGATTACTAAAACAAAATAAAATGAATATTAAATGTTAATTCAGAGATATTTTACCTAATGGATAATGTTATATGAAAGTTTATAATGTTTAAACAACTAATTTTATCAATAAAAGTGCATATTACTTTCACATTGTACTGATCTGATGTATAATAGGTCTTCATTGTTTTTCCTTACATATTCTAAAATATTCAAGGCAAAGCATTTTTATTTATCTTCAACAAGTTGAGTAAGTTCATTCTACCGTGAACAGTCTACCGTAACTCATCAATGAGAGTAACTATACCCACATGTCACAAGAATTGATAAGAGTTTTGACGTCATTTAATGAGTGTCATCCATCACTCATTATTCTTTCTTATCTAAGTATAAAAATTATAAAATTATGCACATATGAGATTATCAATTTGATACAGACTTGGTCTGTATGAGAACTTGTCTAAACAATTAGTTTGTATTTGGCCTGTACTAATACACTTAGAATGCATTTAACACACTCAGTCAATAACATGTCAGTGAGTAGGGGCTGGTCCAATATCAACTGAAGAAATAATATCAGCAATCATGCTAAGTTAGCTAACTACTTTGAATCCTCTGTACGTCTGCTGTTTGTTTTGTTTCTGTCATTAGTTTACCTTTTCGATCGGCTTGAAGATTTTCATCTCGGGGAGTTCAATGTTTTCTGCCATTCGGAATCCCTGATGAGTAAAATATAATATGAAGTTTCAATTAGTTATATTTCAAGCAGCCACAAACAGGTTTACCTACCAACTTTCTTCTATACTTAAAAACAACAAAGTTCCTTAATGGCGAGACGGCCATTTTGTTTTGAGATTCTTCATTGTCTTGAAGGTCATTCTTACTTCCCTTGCTTTTGAAACAGTCCTATCAAGATAAAATTCTAAATTAAAGTAGTCGATTGCATTACATTAAAACTAATCGTGTTACTAGAAATACAAATCTATTAACTATAAATTAATATTTTTTCATCAGTCCTTTTAAATGTCTCTTGCATTTAATTGTCGGCTTACATTACACACGAGTTGTTAACAAGTAAAATTACCTACCTGTAGTAGTAGCGGAAGTTGCTCAACTAAACGGGGAAAAACATACAAGAACAAAGTAAGTAAGAATACTAAATACCACTGCTTTTAAAATGATTACTTGATTCTCTACTGTTATCGGACCTTTGGTTTCAACCTGTACAATGTAACACTATATATATAGAATACACATACACGTCAGTATATAAGATGAACCTGGGCAAGTATCATAGACATATTGTCTGGATTTCTGCAATAACTTCACAACGATAAAATATTGTCAATGTGAGAGTTGTTTTTGTGTCTATCAATTGTCTACTATTTTATTATATTAGTTTTGCATTAAGATGCAGGCATTATTCTTATACTATAGCATGATATTAAATATATTACCATGCAAATATAAAGCGATCAGATACTCGATTGGCATTACTTCAGTTTTGTTTTCCAAAATGTTAAGGACATATTTATATGTCCATGACTAAGGTATACATTCGTATGTTTACTTTGAGGAGGGAGGTGGCTGCATAATGCCTAATACGATATCACTCAAAATGACACGTAATGTATCTTTGCTGATTTCACTGGTGACTGCCAATCACTGAATATTCAGCATTGTTGAAAACATATCGACATTTATGTGCGAATGTCATACCTCTTTGGAGTAATCCGCATCCGTCAATACTTCCCCAATAGCCTTCCTCTGTTAATAAAAAAAAAAGACAAAAGTCTTTACATAAAAATCGTTTCCACCTTTTAATGACTTCAATGTACCTCTCTCTAATGGATTGTCTCCATAGTGACGAGAACTGTAGAATACAGGTAGGGAGCGAAACCTTGAAAAGGAAACATGACTACTTTGAAAATCATATTCTGCCAATTGACTCGAATGTGTGTAATACAAACAGTAAGTAGCTGGTAACTCCCTGATTAAATACATTAATAATATTTTGTTACTTTGATTTTATTTATTTATTTGCCAAAATAAACACATCTGTGTGTTGCTACCTATATCTTCCACGTCCACTATAAATAATTGTATGCACCCTCTCAAGAGAAGCGTACGGAGCAAGTGCGCAATGAATGTTACATTACTCTCGCATATCAACTGTCCTCACGATCGCTAAAAGCAGAAACCGTGGACATGGTTCTAATGATTATCTGTTAATTATTGTTATAGTTCTTGTTTGGAAAGTTGAAGGGGTCGCTATATTTTTGGAAGAGTTCATGTTTGTTGATATCTCCGGGTTCTTGTACTTCGGAATGGTGTTGTTTCTAATCATTTCACATAAAAACTTACCTTTAAACATAATATTATTTAATCATAACTTTCCCTCCCCCCCCCCCTCTCCAAAGGCTTCCAATGGTGTTGAAAAGTGGCGTGGTGATTGGAAGGGTGCTACCGTAGTAATGACGATATTCGTCCCTGACATAATGCAAATATCACTCGACTGAATCAATTGTCCGGAGTTGTGCCCTCTACACCAACCCCTCCCCTTTGCCCACGGAACTGGTTCTCAACCTTCCGCAATTGGACAAAAACTATCACTTTGTTTAAATATTCAGACGTTGGATGAGCGCACTCTTTAAGAAATTTATTGTTTATACTTTGTAACTTTTCATCACTCCCCCAGAGTCCTGTCTCCCGCCCCTTAGTTTAATTAAAAACGCTGCATAAAACATTCATAGCAATGCACATTCACTGATTTGTTCCCGAAGTTTTTCGCTATTCTAGGTTTTGATAGAAAAATTCAAAAACAAGCAAATTTGCTACAACTCTTATATGCGATGTGCAAAATGTTCACATCACACAAGTTATTTGGCAAAGTTTACATAATTTCTTTTACAGCAGTTATTTTTTGAAACCAGTGGATAAAGTGATAATTTTGAAGTATTTAGCACAAACCACCTTGTATGAATGCAATGTGTAAATGCATGAGGTTTTAATAGGACACTTACAGACCTATTAGGCATTTCTAATTTAAGCTTAAAGTAAATGAATAAAAAGAAATTATTACAGGAAATATCGATTCAGTTAGATAATCCAGCTCCCAACAGCCAGACTGGAGATTTAGTCGGTATTCACGATTGCCATACCCGTACGGATGCCAGATAACTACGAAAGGAACAAAATAAGTTTATCTTATTTTACAAAAGAATGTAGGGTTATTTGGAGTTTGACGTTATCACATTAGATCATCATACAAAAAAAAAACTAAATGCAGGACTTAACTGTTTTTATTAGATCAAGCCGTGATTATCATGTACGTGAACATAATTTATATGTGAAAAATAACTTCCTTAATAGACTAACATTTAACTTTCCATTGCATAGGTGCACTGCACGCAAACTTCACCCACCCACACAATTCACTAACTAGTGACAAGTCTGAGATCAGAATTTGTAAGGTATCAGTTAGAATTGAAAATGCTACATGATAAATTCAATTATTGTATACAAAATTATATGAAACCTTCTTTGGATTCCATGTGTGAATTGAAACGAATTAAAACATAATAATGACCAATGTAATTGATCAATAGAAAGGTAAAATATTATCTTTACTGTACCTTCTACCTCCATTGCATTCAATTTGAAAAGATAATCACCGGTAGGTACATAAGGAGGGACCAAACAGTTATAAAATCTGATGAAAACGAAATGATATTAAAATTAATCATGAAAGAAACGCTGTATGTTTGAGTGTCAAAGAGGATGGAAGGAGTCGTTCCTTAAATAAAGAGACTCGGTTCAACTTAGACTATCATAACTGTTTATCTTCAGTTTGCCAGCGAAATCAAACATTTACCAAATTTATTGATGACGATTACTTGTACTATAAATGCCTCATATCTTTGTCTAAATTCATCCTAATGTGTTGTTATTGTTTCAATTAGATATATTCTTGTTAAACTTAAACTAGGGCCTCATATCTTCCTATATCAACTAGTTTAATTTTTCTGAAGAATATATTATAACATTTTGTGTTTGTCTGTCTCAGTTTGTTGTCTCTATTTTACTTTCCCATTAATCATATTCCTTACCTGATGACTGTTTTTTTCATTGTTAGTTTATTTCTGTATTCAATGTCTTCTTCAATTGTTTTGGTTTACTTCTACAATTACCTAAGCCTATCAAAAAACATTCAGTCATTATTAATTATGACCATATTAATAATTCCAAGCTAGTTTACATCATCAATATTATTTATTTATTTTATTAATTACTAATATTATTTGCACATTTATTAATTATACTTACACCAGCTCCTTCAATCTTTTAGAGTGTTGTACACAGTTTAGTATTCCATTAACTTCATGTTTATTCATTTCTCTCCCATACTCTGTGTGTATGGTCATCATCTCTATTGATGTTAGGATTGGTAGAGAGAGACCAGAGGAGAGGATAATGTTCCCATCTTCACCAATCTTACTAAAGGAACAGCCTAGACTCACACAGTCCATGGGTATCTGAAGAAAGGATAATAATAATAAGAAGTAACATAATATTGCTTTATCCAAGATTAAATTTTAACACATATTTTAGATATTATATTATTATTAAATACATTTTATTTTTCTTATATATATATATATATATATATATATATTGTTGTATCTTGAATGTGATTTTAAGGAGCTATTTATTACACAATCGGATCATTTTGTGTTAAGGTTTATTGTTGTTGGTTACTAAACGAATGTAAAAGAAAATATGAATTAGATGACAAAAAAAAATATTATTTCTTTTTACAGGATAGTATGTTTTCGTTTGAGAAGAGATAAAACAATGTCTTGAAGTATTGTTATTGTTTGTTGTTGAAGAATACCAAACAAATCTGTGAATTATTTGTTGTTTAGTTTTAAATATTGCATGCATTATCCTACATTGGGTGGGCGATGGCGATAGAAGGGGCAATGGCAGTCGCTTCATTTAAAGTAATTATTTGTCCGGGACTAGGATGAAGCTGTATTCCTTGTTACACACTAATCATCCCCGTTTTCGCGGGGTGGCGAATGGGCACCTTTGTCGAAATTGAGTTACATAACGTTCTTACCTATTTCTAGGGTGCAGAATTGATTGGGCCGGGTTGGAAGTTCTAACACTGGCTAACTTCCTTTTACTTTTTCTCTGCCTGTTTTTTACTACCTTCGTCATTATAACCACTCATTAACACAATTTGTCTAACGTCCGTGCGTTTGTGCATTATGACGAATATTACCCTTTGGAACAAGCCGAACATTACATGTCATTCTGATTTGAGAACCATCTAACTGTCATTTGAAAACACTCAGGACTATGGGAACATAATATCTGTATTTTTTTTACCTCATCTTTTAAATGATTGGTTTAGCAATACATACAACAATTTGGAGCCATACTCGATTTTGGTTGGACAAAAGTAATAAAATATACAGTCGATTTTGTTAACTCAACAATTTATTCACGTGCATGTTTTTCTTGAGTGATACTGATGCAGTACAATTCATAGAATTATGGGTAAACAATGATGACGTCACTAAATGGTGGGTGCATACTTACAAATTATCCTAACAAATATTAGCCTAGTGTTATGGTAGTAAGGTAGCTTTAGACACTAGAGTAACGCTACTTCTCTACTGAATTGGTCCGAATTAATTCACTCAAAGTCAAATTGTGATCAAAAAGACTACAATACCTAGACCAAGGTTAAATAATTTAAGCCATTCTTAGATTTAGAGTAACCATACTTTAGGATTAAAGGGAAGGAATCCTAAACCACCAAAATGAGCTAATATAAGAGAGATCCTTGGGATGAAATAACGGTCTTAAATATAGGGATATTTAAGACCATTATCTTGCACGGTACGGGAGTTAATTGCTTTTGAAAAGTCGTGGCACGGAGGTACCATTTTGCCAATGTGTGATGTCATAGTGCCACTTGGGATGGTGGAGGGTGATATAATTTAATTTTCTTGGTTTTCTGCCACCTTGTCAATGAGTATGTACACAGTACAATAACAAATGCCAGTACTATGATAAATTAAAACATCAAAACACCAGCTCATTTCCACTTTACACTTCCTCCAGTATTCAATTTCAAATATGAAGAAACGTTAAAAATGTTACATATCCATAAAGAAAATACAGTTTCTCGTGCGTGTTGGCGGCGTTGCTAATCACAAACATCACTCTAGCCTAGTTTATTACTACCTTTATCTTATCCCACCTCTCCTCTTCACCTGTTGGTTTCTTTCTTTCTTCTCTCCATCCCTTATCTACTAATCCTCTTACATATAACAGAAATCTAAGAAATCTCACATTTTGCCAAAATATATAACACAGAAACTCTTGAATATATCGTGCTGCTGTATACATTCCATCCGAGCACTTATAATGTTTATTGTAGTCTGTTTGTTATATCGTTTTATGTATTAACTTTGGTATGTGTAGATGTATTTTATATGATATCGTATCCCCTCTTATATTGGTTGCTCTTAGAATGTTTGTTGCATTCTGTTTGATATATCGTTTTATGTATGAACTTTTGTATTTGTAGATGTATTCTATACGATGTCCTATAACCTTATCATTTCCCCCTCATATATTAGTTATTCTTCCTGTTAACGTATTTCATGACTCCTCTTTATCCATTTTATAATTATACTTGGATGAATAAATAAAAAAAGTGTTAATAACAAATATAAAAAAATAAGAAACCACATAACATAGTAATTAGTAAATAGTAATAGTAATTCGATTGATGTGCAAGTGGAAGGTATATATTCATGTTTGACAATTTATAAATTAAATCATGTGTTTTCGCATAAGTATAAATTGATGGATATTATACAAACTTCGTCATTATTGGTGTTAATGTATGTTAAAATCGTACAATATTTGTTGTGAAGTATAGAGGCAATATTAGTTGTTTGCTATAAGGAGTAAGTTTGATAAATTCATTCATTCATTTCGTAAACATTGAATGAAAGGACAAGATGTAGCAATGAATGAAATATTTTTGAAAATAAACCATAGAATAGTTTTTTTCTTGTTAGAATTATAGTTATATTTCATAAACAGGCGGTTGCTTGCAAAAGTCAATTATATTTATCATGTTAATCATGATGCGTTCCAATTACTTCATGGATGTGTCCATCCACTGGGGTGCAGAACGTAGGAAGAATAAAAACGGATGCATCAGTACTTTAGAAATGATAAATAATAACACTAATAACACTAATAACACACCAACGATGCAGGACTTGCGATACATCATTGAAGGCACGGAGCATATCACTACACTGGTTACTGCGCTCTATAAGTGTGGTATATTATATCCAAAGACCCAATGTAGATATTACTTAAACGTGTATGATTGACACAGAACGACTGGAAACTTGGTGGAGTGTTAACTTGACCCGTTTCACCACATGCTCCCCATGAGAAGCAGTTCGCCATTTTGTTTCGTTCAAATAGATTAATGAAAATATAAGTCGGCCCAATTCGTCCTTTCTCGAGCGGAAATCGCAGTCGTAACAATAAGGAGTCATACCTTTACACCAGAGAGTATCATTTCCATCATGTCATACAAATAGACCTCCTAAACAATTTCATACACAATGTCGTAAATATGTAAGTTTTGCCAAGAGCTGTGACGTTAGGGCCGGACGATGTAGGGAATGGGGTCGGAAACGATTACATAACATCATTGAACGGATATGTTTACTAATTTCTTAATGGATAAATTAACCTAGATAAGTTTTACGAATTCCTATAGAGGTTCATTTCAATGATAAAGTACTGAGACTGTTTAAAGATTAAATTAAACGATTAACATGATTTATAAATGAAATCCATGCTTTTCAACGTCTTCATGTACTTGTCAGCAACCGGCTCTCTCTGCC
>KN882606.1:213158-236449 GCA_000934455.1 Apostichopus parvimensis
TTAGTGGTAAGATATAGGACAGTTCATGGTCGACATTATCCACAGCAGGTGGTTAGTATTTGTTAACGCAGGGGTCACTCGCAGGAGTTGCTTACATCAAGTTGTCAGCATTACAGTAGTGTAGTGACATGCATATGTTAGTATACCTAAACATGGTGGATATCACAATAAGTTTCAACAAGTAGGAAACTATCAAGCGATGTGTACAACTATATCTGCAGATTAGCAGATCACTCGCATCTGACATAACTATTTGTCAAGTGCCTCCTCCTGTTAACATCTCGTGATCTTACTGGCTTGAACGTTCCACTAACCTTCTTGTTGCTGTCATTACCATAGTCACGGGCAGGTTACGTCGAAATTGGCAGACTAAGTTACGTACAATGTGTGATTATCTTCCGAGAAATTGCTATGTATATTACATGTTGGACTTTTTAAAAAGATGTTTTGATCCCTTAAAAAACACAAGTAAGCCCCGAACAAAAGACATGATAACGATGAAAATCCACGAGTGTACAGACACGTGACGAATATAATATGCAATGGTGACTTATTGATTGTTTCAATTGTTATTTCAGTATGTAGTTTATCTCATATTATTAGTACAGAATATATCACTTTATACGGTCAAATGATCACACCTATTTGAATAGTCGTGAAGATATCATAAATCGAATAAAGTACAGACACATATAGTTGTTATATATATAGTTGTTACATTTGTCTAAGAAGCAGTTTGCAAGCAAGACAAGAGCGGCATGTTGAATATCACAAGGGCACAGTTTATATATTATGACATGACACATAGTCATATCATTTAAAGTAAAAGTTATAGATAACACAGATACGATGCTATCAACAGTGTATATCACAAACAGGGGCCGTATCAGCAAAATAATCAACACAGTTTATTAAAATGAAGCTAACACAACATATTAACAATATAGCCCTCGATATCGCACATCGTATTTGGCAACAGATTTACTGGCGTCTGATATAATGATATTTCAAGTGCGCATGTGTCGTCTTGTTAACATCTCGTGAATTTCCTCGCTTGAACATGCTGCCAACATTCCCGTTGCTTTTATTATCATACAACAGGAACAGGTTACGTCGAAAGTAGAAGGATTATGTTGAGTTCAACATGGGTTTTTCTTGCGAGAAATTGTTATGTGTATAAAGTAGGCTAATATGATTTTCAATTTTTCTTATTTATCTGTCTCTGCCTGTCTCTGCTTCTCCCTGCCGAACTCCTGAACGTATATTAAAAGTGCAAATATTGATGGTATCTCGTTGTGTTCTAGTATTTGTTCGGTGTTAATGACTTGCATTAAGACACATACGACTATAGACAGATGCTGCTGAGTTAAACCAAAGTAGGACTATGTTTGATTAGCTGATTCTCTTTTAACAACACAAACTTGTATACTTCTTACTTACGTCAAGATTGTGATCATGACGATGTTACGGCAACTTTTTAAAAGGAGTCCATTGGAGAGAATTTATCTTAGCCAAAGAGGCCTCTCCTCTAAGTTAAGTGTATTTACAGAGCAAGGAAGCTAGGTATACTGCAAACGTATCGCAATAAATACTTAACTTTAGCTGAATAGCAAGAAACATAAAGACCAATAGTTATGGACAATGTTAGTAACGAAAATATGACAGTCTAATACCAAGAAACTTACCGATATCGTGGTATTAATTCTTCTTTTATAGAAGTTAACTACTTCAAAGAGAAGCGAGATGTAACTTTCCTTAAAAAATAAGACTATACTATATAGCTGCATCCAAAATGATTAAGTAAAACATTCTGACCTAGTAATGGGTGGGGTCTGGTACAATATAATGATACTTATTCTAGTCTATCCATGCATGCTATTCATATTTACTTAATCTCTTTACGATAATAAACCAAAAGTTCAATCCTTTTTACTATCTTTTTCGGTGAATATAACTTTTGTAAAGCTGCCTATTGGCAGACAGTATACACTTAAATTGGATTTGTAAAGAAGGATATATGTATGTACGCTAGCCTGATAGTCTGGTAACGTGTTAAGGTCAATCATATTGTGCTTACATTATATAATGAGACTCAGTATTTGATGTAGCACAGTAACGGAGTGAAAAGTTCCCAGACTCTGAAAATTATTTTCAAAAAGTTTTTCTAATATTCAAGTTATATATTAATTAAATGAAGATCAACACACTATAACAACCCCACTTTATGACCGGTTTCGTCGTTGTGTGACTCGTTAGACGAAGGTAGGAATGAAACAATTTCACAAACTTAACTCCGTACCACTCAACCACATAGATTCTACTGGTGCTTGATTTCGTATTAATGGTTTAGTAAAACTGTCAATGAGAGCGTGTTTCGTGTTTTCTATACAATATATTTAGTTTTGTTTTATATGGGCGAAAAGTCAATGTCACGTGGTTTAATTTCCGTAAATTTCGAGTAACATAATTTCAGAACATTTAAACTGCAGGTTTAAACCCATAACACTTTCAAAACTTGAAAAAAATTTAGATACCTTAATACATTAATGAAATGAATAAAGAAACCGTAGTAACTGAAAGTGTAACATTCAGTATAGTATGGGTGCTTCACATTGTGATTTGCTTGCAATAGTCATAGTCATAATACGACGTCCATAGTTTGATATAGTCTTACTGTCTCCTATCATAGATTTTTGAGTATATATTTACATTACAATTAATTATAAACGTCATCGGGAGAAACCTTACTAAAAGAGGTGTTAAGAGTGCATTGGCGTGCTGAATGAGACCTTACATTTACAACTTTGTTTTAGGAAGGTTAAAATATGCAATCTTCATTAATAGTCATGAGTAACAAAAATAAAATTACTATTTTTTCTTCATATTCATATTCGATCTTCTAAGTACAAAATTTATGAGAAGGTCACCAGTAAAATGCTATCATGATTAACATTGAGTCGCACTGCGGCTATAAGTAGGGTTGTTGATTTATTGTCATAGTTCAGAATGATTTTACTTGTATCTGATATAAGGCTGATATTAAAATACAGATTTGATTAGGCCTGATGCCGTCAGACAAATTGATGTGAAATGTATCACTTTCAATCTATGGATAACAGAATATGCACTTTGACCTTTGTATGACCGACCTAATTGGAATTGAAGTTTACACATATAAGTGGTTGATGAATATAATGCTTAGTATTTAGTAATCATATCACACAGAATATATCCATTTCAAACTGTGTAAAATGAAAACAAGAAAACAAAGTTATAAAATGAGGGGGCGCTCTTTATCTGGCTCACTTGTATGGATGGTTTATGAAAGAATGGAGGTTTAACCCATGGGAGCATATGTGTTCTTTATTGTACCCACTACAATCAATTAGTACTTGTATAGCTTGGATGTACAATACCGGAATAGGTTCACGGAACTTAAAACGTGAAGGTGTTTTGACAAATAAAGACGCTAGAAGTAATATAGTGCAACATTTAAAGGTTATTTGCAAGTACTTATTGTGTATTTGAAAATGTACTTATTCTATCTGCAAACAAAAATGTTGCCAGATTTATGAAGCGACATACAAAGTAACACATGGTCAATCGTGTCGTTAATGAATGGCTAGACGGCGCTCATTGTTACCCTCAAGAGGGTTTCTCTCAAAATTCAAAAACATCCAAACTGGATAACCTTAAATGACATAAGCCTATATGGTACTGTCACATTGGTACTAGTAGTATTATGCAGTACCATAGTGCGTTATGGATGTAAATAAGAATCGTCGCACTGAGTCGATCATTTTTATAGCCTGTGTAATAACATTATAAATAAGTAAAAAGGTATCGCAGAGTTACCAAACTTGCTGTGGTATAATCAACCAAATTACCGGCAGAATTTGATAAAAAGCAAGATCAAGATTGAAACCGAAATTAATACATATCAGCTTGTTAGCAACGCTTAGTGGTTTTACTCAGACGATGATATGAACGTATTATGTAGCTGACCAATTACATGTTTTAATATGTCTATATTATTGTATATATGTTACTTATGTTACTGGCCGAGCCAAAAACACATATATATTAGTAAATACTGTTTTTGTAGGTGTGTGACTGTGTCGCAGTGTGGAATGCGAGTTGACCTCGGTGACGAGCCCCATGTTATCAAGATTTTAACCCAAACGATATTACATTGATAAAAACTGGATTATTGTTGTTGTACTAGCCCTGTAAAAGGTGACTGTGACAAGGTTGGCGATCTTGCTTCGACGATTATCATGTTATCAGCATAAACTTGATTTAGAACAGGCTATTGTTTGGCCACCTCCCATCTTCAGTCGAGAGAAAAAAGTTCTGTCAGGGGAAAATGATTCAGTCGGGGAATTTGCATCTGTTTTTCAACCTGTCGAAATTTGAAATGGGATTTGATTATATTTTATTCTAAGAATTAAAACAACTATCCAGTGACCTTAATTGACAAAGTTTTTACAGTATGTGAATGATCGTAAAACAAAGTTACCAGCTGAAATACATCTATTTTGAGTAGCTGTGGATGCAATATAAAACGTAGAAAAACACCTAACAAACGTCTTGCCCATTTAAAAAAAACGCATTTATTTTTTCTTCAGATATGAATAATGGCAATTTCAGATTCGATAACATATTTTGAAAGTAATAAAGAAAATGTAAGTAAAACAAAAATGAGCAATTGTCAATATTATATTATAAAGCAAAAGGCAGTTTTAAAGTTATTTACAACATAATCTTTACCATTTCCCCCACTTTATCACAAGCAGCTTATCAATATTACATATTAACTATGCATTTGTTAACAATATCATATTTACCATCGCAACTGAAAGCCGGGCCGAATCCGTTATCCTCAAATTCACTATAAAAAGGGCCGGATCAGCCAGAGCTTCCAACGGAAACTCACAAAACTATAAGTATCATTGAATTACCTTATCAAAGTTTGCACCCCTGAGAACGATGTTTCTGGTAAACTAACAAACACAAATTAGCTGAGCTTCTTGTTCTGATCACAGATAGATGTACGGCAGCTTTTGTACACACAACCTTTGTATTATTTAAATTGTTATGATAAGTAAAACTCATACAACTTGACATTGGAAGGAAAAGCTAAAGACTAGTTATTCAGAAAAATATCACTGCTATCACCAATCTCCTTTAGATTTCTTCTAAACATTTACATATCTATAGGAATGAATCGTAATGATATTCAACCTTGCATGTATAAAATGATCTGATTCCCATAGACAACATTAGGCATCAAGTAGTATTGGTTTTGGAGGTAAACTGTTATCAATCTCCCAGAGTTTTCAACATTGTGACATCTTAATATGTACACTGATATTTTATTTGTATAATATATACGTCTACTATTAGGAAGAATTGTTTGCTGAAGATTCCGTCAAAACTATGTTTTCTCTTCACGTGCAAATTCCCTACCCACATCAACGGCAGTTGATTCATTTTAGATTCATTGACCCATATCTCTACGATCATATAAAATAATTAAAGGACACCTATACCAGCTGAATGCTGGGGAATGTCTGTCACATAGTCAATTGAGAAATTGGTCATCTGAAATACATGCAACCCAGGTTAACCAATATTACATTACAACAAAGCCACCATATTATGAACAAGCAATATCAGTTGTGAGTCTTTTTCAGTTAACATAGTTGCCTTTATCTTTATCTTTATATGATCTGCTTTATCTATGGGTTAGCTATGCTTTTCCAAAAATTGAAAGGATTACACATGTAAAGGTTGAAAATAAACTGTTTTAAGAAGAAACATTTCCTTCACTTCGCGCATGCGTTGAGTTTGATGCATAATTCCGTTAAACAGGTTGAATTATACACACAAGCGTGTTAAAGTACAGAATTTATGTTCCTTTGTTTCAATGTTGTTGTTGTTGTTGTTGTTCATGTTGACGTTAGCGTACATTATTTTATTTAAGAAATGTAAAAGTGCTTACTAAACGAATCTATTTAAGCTTTTTCACAACGATATCAAATTGTCAACGATATATCACTGCCTAAATACGTCACAGAAGCAATTTACTAAGTAGGATTTTACAATTGAAGGATTTTTCTCTTCATAAACAAGGTAGGCCTGCATATTTACCTCAAACTGGTTCTCGAAAAAAGGTTTAAGTGATTTTATCTTAAAGTCGTAATTTTATAAGGCCAATACATTTGAAAAGTTACAAACTGTATTGTTTATATATGGTTAGTTAGATATCCCTAAAGAGTATAACACAATAAATGGTTATTATATAAGGTTATAATTAACAACCAATAAAACGCAAATAACCTAGCCCATGCCGTTCCAAATAGCGTACCTACATAATGAAGGATTTTTAATACATTTGTATTACCATACAATGACAGTGACAAAGGATACATTCATGGTGTACGTTTCTAGTTTTCATCTGGAAAAAAGGCAAAACTTCAAAAAAAAAGAAGGGCAAGGATAATGAAACTAATAAAAATAGGTAAGAATAAAAAAGGAACATATGAGGGTTTATCACTATAATATATATGGATTGTTCTATAGCTGAGGTATAAACATGATTGTTTTTTTTTAATATGAATCAAATAAATATTCTAACATGTTATTTACAAGAAAAGTTTACTTGATTCTCATGAAGATGTTACGATCTGTACCACATAGAAAGTGATAAAAGTAGTACATTATATTATCTCTGATGCGGGATATCATACACTGATGTATGAATGTTCTGTTGACATTAATATGATGATGACGTCAACCTTCTTTTTGGAAATAATATTCCTTTTGTTAATCAAGTTTTATCAATTCTAAATTATCACTCATCCACACTAAATATTATGACATATTTTAACAAAATAACATGTTTCACATTGAAGTAGTTCTCTTTGTTATTCATTGCTACAATACAAGATTTCTTCTCTTTAAACGTGTGATACTTCTACTGACAGCATAATTAATGGTTTTTCGGCTAGACTAGTAGTCCAGTTGCTTTGTGTGATGACACTCTGATGTTTGAATTCCCTCAAATCAAAATATTAAAGTAATTTAACAACAAATACTTAGAATTATGCTAGTGTAATATTGTAGCAAATTCAACATAAAATGAGCAAAAATTGAAACCTAACTGAATTTGACTAATTAGTTCTTCTCGCATATAACTCATTTGAATATAGGTGCCTGACCACATACCGAGTAGTGTAACACCTAATCATCATTCTGTAATTGTGCTAGAAATGTTGAATGTCTTCAATCATCACATACGATTTCCCAGTGGTATGCGTAAAGATTGGATTAAGCAGGGGTCTATGCATACTCCTATACCGTCATTCGAGGGGAAATGGTTCAGTCGTGGGCGTAAATTAGACCTGTCTCACATGTTAGTTACACAACCGTACAACCTCACACAACAATTCGAGATTGGTTATTAGCAAGGCCTTGCCCTTAAACCTTATTATAATCTTAATTAATGTTCCAAACATGAGGTATTAATGCCTATATTGAACTTTAAGCGGTTGCTATTCAGGGACAGAACCTCAAAACCCCCATACAGGAGAAACGTTTTGTCCCCCACATCTGATATCCTATGAGCGCCACTGCAGCTTTCTGCAATGATGTAATGTGGTGGCAAACTGAACTTATTTTTTGGTGACACCTGAGTTTAATATTAACATCAATGTCTCCTGTGCTTGACAACGTATCGTAATCTTCTTATTCTGTTTCAAGATTTCCTCTCGAGGATATCCAAGTCTGCTGCCATGGTGTATTTCTGTACAGAATAAAGTAAGAACAACTAGTACATTATGATAACCGACATATCTAAACACTCTTATATCATTTATAGTACATAAAATAGTCACCAGTACTTCCAAGTTAATATATAAAACATATTGACATTTTACGATCATATCAGATATGAGATTTTGCTTTCCAAGTTCTTTATTACCAATGAGTGAATTAACAGTTATTCTACGTTTTCTGCAATTGGCAGCTACATAGTGAATGGAACTTAGAACCACAGTGGCTTTGACAAGGTAAACATATTCAAATCATCTCTAAAGAAGCATTAATGAGTTTCAGATTGAAGCTGTCACGAGGAGCCGAATGATACATTACTGTTTCGTCCTTCGTGGAGTGGTCTAAAGAGAGGGGTATCGACTTCTCATTTGGGTATCAATTATGTGTTTTAATTTATGTACAATACTTTTACACATTGTAAGTTAGTCTGGTCTATGTTAGCCTCGTTGATAAGGAAGCTTTATAAAAACCTATGATCGACCAAAATGTTCGTTAGTTGTATACATAACATGCCGTACCTTTTCTGGCATTCTTTTCAACATCAAAATAACATAAGAAGGCTACAAAATTGCAGAAACAGACCAAAACAACCCCTTTTCCTTCCATGCTGTCACTTGGCATTGCTATATTTTTACAACTGAAAAGTCTTCATAATTGTAAATTACTTTGCCGTTACACCCTGATTTCTCATTGGAGCAGTAAAATAAGTGTTATTGAATATTTTAAGGAATAGTAGCAACAACAGCAATGATGAAGGTTTTTCGTAACGGTTTTAGATAAAGCAACTTTTAATTGCAATTGTTGAAGTAATTTAAAAAAAAATATTAAAGTTGATACATTACTATGATCTAAACTTAAGCAATATATTTAAATAAAACGGCATACGC
Source organism: Apostichopus parvimensis (assembly GCA_000934455.1). Lineage (NCBI taxonomy): Eukaryota > Metazoa > Echinodermata > Holothuroidea > Aspidochirotida > Stichopodidae > Apostichopus > Apostichopus parvimensis. The sequence continues at coordinate 221,882 of KN882606.1, forward strand.
AACTACCCGCAATGTGTCTAAACAGTAAAGGAATCAATATCTCAATTTGAATTGATTGGTCTAAAGGGTCATCGCATGTTTATCATTGTTTCAAATAACAATAATGATCCACTGAGATGTCATTAACAATATTCAGAGTCACCATTTCAAATTTGCATAAACATTAGTTAATGTTGTTTTAAATACAAAATCATACTTTAAACCTTGACATTTACTTAGATATACAACAGTTTCACACGAGTGACATTGTAATTATTTAGGTGCAATACTGTGGATATAATGATACGTTCTATGTTTGGATGAAACAAAACCTTTCTATGTTTGTTTGTTTGTAGTGTTTTGAACTTGCTCCCTATTAGTACTATTTCCTTACCTGTAGCAATGACGGAAGCTTTTCACCTGAAGAAAATCCAAAAAAAAAAAAAACAAGGTGAAAATGAGATAACACATTCAAATGCCCTCGCCGTCACTCCTCCCCGCCAGCAGAAATTATATTTATCCCAAGACTGCTCTAAGCGATGAATGCAATGCCTCTGTTTAACTGCGACTCTTTCTCTAACAACACATAAACTGATATATACATATGATGAATAGCATCAATTTTGAATCGACTTCTTATCACCATAATTAGTCTTTAACTAATATAAGGTAGTTTATAATCACACAAAAATTAGGCACACAAACCTCTCGAACTAAACCGTCTCATTCATATAAACAGTATACTATAGTCCGCTGTAACATATTGCCACATTTTTATACAAAGATAAGAACCTCAAACAATTAAATTAAACTTATTATTTCACTGGTCCGCTGCTCATTTTACCTGCCATTCTTCCACCAACATTCTGATGCGACTATAGACTTGTTAACCTAGACTTAATAATGTTTACAGTCAACAATAATGATATACCCACATTCAGATTTTACTATTCACATACCACCCTATCCATCCTACAATGTGCATAAAAAAAACCTTCAAAATAATGAATTAAAATATAATTAAAATGTCGATATCTCATAGTTGTACGAAAGAGGGACATTTTAGAGCTAGTACTGTTTCAGATGTTCATATTTAAGATATTTAGCTTGAAAGTCTGATACGAAATATTTGAATCACACTACTAAGGCAAAATGAATGATCAATTCAGTTCCTCGGTACAGTTTTTCATTTCAACGTTTAAATCCATCGTTTGTGCATCATAATTCTTTGATATTAACTAAATTTGATTACTCTCTGACAACAATAAATACATAATCAAGATTGTAATGGATTGCCCAAATAACAAAAACAAAAGAAGCAGAGGAAAACCTCTCCCACCTGTTATTTGCCTCTTAAATAACATTACACACACCCACCCAAAGTGTCTGCATAGTTTATTTGTCTGCCTAAAGCAAGTGGCCAAAACGTAAATTGAAAACAGAAAACTGAATTTTAAGGGATTTTTTTAAATATATTTTGTTCCTACTTTTATTTATTAATAAGGCGTATTTGATTATATGATACCGTAAAGACGTCGTGTTAATCGACCAGATCTTGTTGAATATGTACCAACGCCTACATGTAAAACGTGTATTGTTGGAAGTAGTTTGTGTTTAACCAAAAAATAAAGTATAAATGTTTACTATGGAACATGTGCTATGGCTTTAATTGATTTTATGTGTGGCTATTAAATCTGGATTGACACAGGTATCTCACTGTACACATGTATATGTATGTATGTATCATACTGACCGATTTACCAAATGAAGTAAACTATTCACTATTTGCATAGCATTACCTCTTGGCGATATTCTGCTTCTGTCAATTCATCTCCAATGGATTTCATCTGCAAATAAGGTAATATGAAAGGAGATGAGAACAAGTATGATTGCAACAAATACAAGACTTGCTGCTTTTAAAACATTCTAAATATTTCTCCCTTAAAATAATAGTGTTGTCCAGTGGTAATACTATATATATTAAAAGCGAATCATCAGCTGTTTGCGACAAAGTTTGCGACAAAAAGACATATATAGTTAGCTATACCATAGCAAGTAGGAACTGTTTTTCCTCCTCACAAACACCAACACTCACACCACCACCACTATCACTGCTTTTACCATAATGATTACCATAACCATCATCACGTACCACAATCATCGTAATCATCATCATAATATTATCCCACGATCATCATCATATGCAACACGATCATTATCACCACCATCATCGTCATCGTCGACATCATCGTTGGCATCATCATCATCATTACCGGCATCATGATTATTAACATCAGCGTGACCACCGACACCATCATCGTCATCAGCATCATTATAACCTCCATTCTCTCCATCTATGTGACCATCATCAGCATCACTGCCATCAGCGCCATCAGCGCCATCAGCGCCATCACCGCCATCACCGCCATCACCACCACCTTTATCATCATCATCACCATAATCATTACATTCCTCATCCCAAACATTATAATCACCATCATCACCACCATCACCACCATCATCACCGCCATCACCACCACCACCGCCATCACCGCCGCCATCACCGCCGCCATCACCACCACATCATCACCACATCATCACCACCATCATCATCAATACCACCACCATCACCACCAAAACCATCACCACCACCACCATAACCATCACCACCATCACCATAACCATAACCGTCATCATCATTATAACCATAATCACCATAATTATAATCACCATAACCATAATCACCATAACCACCATCACCATAGTCACCATCACCATAATCACCATAATCACCATCATCATCACCACCATCACCACCATCATCACCGCCATCACCACCACCACCGCCATCACCGCCGCCATCACCGCCGCCATCACCACCACATCATCACCACATCATCACCACCATCATCATCAATACCACCACCATCACCACCAAAACCATCACCACCACCACCATAACCATCACCACCATCACCATAACCATAACCGTCATCATCATTATAACCATAATCACCATAATTATAATCACCATAACCATAATCACCATAACCACCATCACCATAGTCACCATCACCATAATCACCATAATCACCATCATCATCACCACCATCATCACGATCATCACCATCACCATGATCATCACCATGATCATCACCACCATCATCACCACCACCACCTGTATCATCATCATCATCACATCATCACCACCATCATCATCACCACCATCACCACCACCATAACCACCACCATAACCACCACCATAACCACCACCATAACCATCACCACCTTCACCATAACCATAACCGTCATCATTATCACCATCAACATCACCATAATCGCCATCCCCACCACCATCATCACCACCAACACCATCCCCACAACCATCACCATTACCACGATCACCATAACCATAATTGTCATCATTATCACCATCACCATAATTACCATCACCACCACCATCATCACCACCATCACCATCACCATGCCCACCACCATAACCACAACCGTCATCATCACCATAACCGTCATCGTCGTCATCGTCGTCGTCATCTTCATCACCATCACCTAAATTACCACCACCACCATCACCATAACCGTCACCATCACTATAACAGTCACCATCACCATAACCGTCATCATCATCACCATCGTCGTCGTCGTCATCGTCATCGTCATCGTCATCGTCATCGTCATCGTCATCGTCATCGTCATCGTCATCGTCATCGTCATCGTCACCGTCACCGTCACCGTCATCGTCATCGTCATCATCATCATCATCATCATCATCACCACCATCACCATCACCATAATCACCATCACCACCACCATCATCACCATTACCATAACCACCATCGTCATTGTCATCATCATTAACAATATCACCACCACCCCCAACACCACCATCAACACCACCACCACCAACACCATCATCATCATCACCAACATCATCAACATCATCATCATCATCAATATCAGATAACAAACACCTATTTTACCGCCTTTTGGAAGTTTACTCCCTTTCAAAGCATAGTAAATCGGCATTGGTTATCTATGAACGAACGTTCGTATACCTAAAAACCCTTTATACCTGTCATCGATCACATAACACACTATGAAGTTAGTAAACATGTTCAATTATGTTTTAGCTGGATGTTACTTCTGCGTCACTAAAATGGCAGAGCACAAACAAATCTGAGATGTTTCCGCCATTATATAGTTTAGTGGGTGCAAAATAATATTCTGCTCCAAATTTCCTTTGGAATGACCAGCATGGATTTAAAATAAACTTCCATTTGGTTTGTTTCTTTTAGTGAGTTGAACCATCAAGGGGTTCTTATTGAAATAGACACATGAAAGGTTATTACCGGGAAGAGTATAGAACGTCCAGATGCCAGCTCCCAACGACCAGACAGGAGATTTAGTATATAGCACCCTTCGCTTAAACCATAAGGAACCCAGAAAACTAAAATATAAATGAAAACAAAGCAGAATAAGGATAGGTTATCAATAGCAACAAACAAAACAGATGATACAATATAGAACGGAAGTCAATGTTAAAATCTATGGATGGATCAGATCTAACTTATATAGATTTAGCTAATGACGGATACACAGTAAACAGTTGAATTCCGTTTATTTTTCATGCAAAAGGCATCACTTTAAACTGAGTAAGTCATACAGTATGCTTATCAGATCGGTGAAACTAATTTGATAGCTTTCTTTGATTGTTTAAGTCCAGTTCGTTTCGTCTGAACCGGTTACTTGAAGATTGAGGAAACGTACAAGAAGAAAGACCAAGGGGAGCAATCAGTTTGTCTCAGTGTTTTTCTCAAAAGCTAAATGTGTTACTGACATAGTTATATCACATAACTATATCTAGTAACTGTCTGGTTGCATCCTAACTCTAAAATATGTTTAAGGTAGAAGAGTCAAGTTGCCATCATTCGTGAATTGAGAAGACTGTTAAAACATATTCGCAAATATTTAGTATCTTTCCTTCAATGTGCGTGAATTAAATATATGTTTGTACATAAAGCTAACATAGATTGTGTATAATGTTCTTTTAAAAAAAAATTGTGCGTTTGGAATGTAATTTATACCAAACTTAAATATGTATTCAAAACTGATTAAAAACTCACCTTCTCTATTCCCTGCACCATTTGCAAAATGATAGTTAGGGAAAGTTTGTTTGTTGTGACACATATTCAAACAGTTATCTGTATAGATTAGTTAATGGTCAGAGCGCCCTCAGCCACTGAATGTGCAAAGACTGGCTCATTTCATTGCATTGTGCAAAATCTCACGTCTATTATCTCAATTCCATTAAGGTCTTATAAGGTTGTTATTGTTTTTCAACTAAACAAAGAGCTGTATTTTACTGTCTTTTACTTGTGTTATTTATTTCAGTTATTGACATTAATATGGCAGATATCTGTAAATGTATGTATTCCAGTAATTTGAATTGAAGTTTTGAGTTTATGTCTATTAACATTCTTTTTCAGATATATAAGGTTATTATAACTAAAATGTCGTGTTTAATCTTGCATCCTGTTTCAGATCTCTCTCTGACATTTCTGACGTTGCTCATAAACAGTGCAGATGAAAAAAAAAATGACGATTGGAAAGCAATCATATAACCTGAGCATTTGTCCTGAAAAACGTGAAGGTTGCATACAATCCATGATCCTTTATAGACAGATATCGGTAAATTGATCAGCGCTATGATGTGGAATATCATAATGAAAACATGAGCAAGCTACATTCACTTGATGTATGTTCGCTTTTTACCTTTGGTCATTACCAGTGGTACCGCTTCCTTTATTTTACCGCTAGGAGAATTATTTTACGTTTTTGCTATGTATTATGTTGTTATTTTAATTTCTTCAAACCATACCGCAGGTGTTCCGATTTTATTAGTCAAGAACTTCTTCAGTTGTAACTTTGAAAGTTTTTGCATCAGATTCACGGCACCAGCTACGTTCATGTTGGATGTCATTGTATTATACATGTGTACCCTGGGTGATCTATTCCTCACTCTAACCAACCAACTACACTCAGACCCCCTCCCCCTCCCATATCCTGCTTAAAATTTCCACAACGATTTAATAGGCATTCAAAACACGTCATTATCTTATCTTATTTCAGAGAGAGATCACTCTCGTTAATGTTAACATATGCAAGCTCCCCTCACTGTTATACTATGTAGTAGCCAGTTGAGTGTACTGTACATGGTCTAGGCTTTATTGATGTTTGTAATCCTTTGAAAGCACTTTCTCAGCTATGTCACTAATACGTTAAATATCTTTCTTCATCTGTGTAAATAGAAGAAATTGTCTTATTCTGGCCGGTTTTAACATAATCTAAACTGTATCTTTAATGTTCTTGAATTACGAGAAGAAAAAAGAAACAACTATATGTACAGAAGAAGGTAAGAGAAAATAATCAATCAATAAATAATCAATCAATAATTATTGTTACTTTACCTTTAACGTTCTTTGATATTAAATTGAACAAATCATGCATCGATGTAAAGAGAGGCAGCAAACAGTTTTGGAATCTGATGATTAAAGAAACAGAAAACTTGACTAACAAAGAGACAAAATCAGAGACTCCATAATGATTAGACGCTTGATTCAAATGAACTTTAAAATGAATCATGTAACAAGAGATACAATTTTTAATCTCCATTCCCTACTACACAATGTACCAGCTACACGATGGCTTAGCTTCTTATTCAATTTATGTCATTAACGACGTGCGCTTTATTTAATTACTCTCCGGTGATATACCGCATGTAATAACCAGCTGAACAATGTTTACGAGATAATTAAACAATTAATAATAACTATAAATATGCCCTTTTAATTTCTGTTCGACACCTCACATCATTAGTTTGATTGTTATTTTATGTCATGTGATACTTGGATAATTCACCCTCACCAATTACTATTACCACCACCATTATTACCACCATCGCCATCACCACCACCATCTAAATCATTAATAAAATCATCACCATTGTCATCACAATCACCATCATCTTATTCACCATCATCGTCATCGTCATCGTCATCGTCATCGTCATCGTCATCGTCATCGTCATCGTCATCGTCATCGTCATCATCATTATCAATATCATCACTATCACCATCATCGTCATTGTCGCTAATCTGGTCATTTGTGTGACCACCATAACCACCATAACCACGTTCACCATCATGATCTCCATCACCATCATCACGTACCACCATCGTTGCCATCAGTATCACCATATGATCCCACGATCATCATCATATACATCATCATCATTAACATCATCATCACCATCATGGTCATCGTTGTCATCATCGTAAGCATCTTCATCACCATATGATTCCGCGATCATCATCATGATAATAATCATAATTATGAACATCACTATCACCACCAAAATCACAATCACCACTACCACCACCACCATCATCATCATCACCAGCATCTTCATCACCATATGATTCCACGATCATCATCATGTTGATCACCATCACCATCACCATCATCACGACCACCACCATCAACACAATCATCACCACCACCATCATCATCACCACCATCATCAACATCATCATCAACACCATCATCAACACCATCACAATCATCATCATCACCAACACCACCAATATAACTACCACCGCCACCATCACCATCAACAGTAACATCATCACCATGATCACCATCACCATGATCATCATGATCACTATCATCACTATCATCATCGCCATCACCACCATCATTATTATCATCACCAGTATCATAATCATCACCAGCATCACCATATGATCCAACCATCACCATCACGACCACCATCGCGACCACCACCACCACCACATCATCATCACCATATGATTCCAAGATCATCACAATCACAACAACCATCAATATCACTATCAACACCATCATCAACACCATCATCAACACCATCATCAACACCATCACAATCATCACCATCACCACCAACATAACTACCACCACCACCATCACCATCAACATTAACATCATCACCATCATCACCATCACACATCATCATGATCACTATCCTCACCATGATCACTATCATCATCGCCATCACCATCACCATCATTACCGCATTGATCTTCATCATCATCAACATCATCATCACCATCATCACCATCACTAGCATCACCACCATCATAATCATCATCACCAGCATTAAAATCATCCCCAGCATCACCATATGATCCAACCATCACCATCACGACGACCACCACCACCACATCATCACCATATGATTCCAAGATCATCACAATCACAACCACCATCATCACCACAACCACCATCAATATCACTATCAACACCATCATCAACACCACCATCCACACCATCACAATCATCAACACAATAGTGATCACCATCATCACCATCACCACCAACCCAACTACCACCACCACCATTACCATCAATATGACTATCAACACCTTCATCAACACCATCATCCACACAATCACAATCATCAACACCATATTGATCACCATCATCACCAACATAACTACCACCACCATCTACATTAACATCATCACCACCATCATCATCACCATCATCATCATAATAACCATCCTCATCATCATCACAATCATCATCATCATCACAATCATCACCATTATCACCATCATCATTATCATCATCACCACAATCATCGTCATTCACCATCATCGCATTACCACAATCACAATCAAATCCACCATCATTATCACCATCGCCATTGTGATAATTTGTGTGACCACCATAATCATAATAAAAACTTTTACCATCATGATCACCAGCACCACCCTCGCCGTCATCATCATCATCACCATATGATCCCAAAATCATCATTATATGCATAATTATCCAAAATATTATCACCATCATCATCATCATCATATGATTCCACGATCGTCATGATTATTAACATCACCATCACCACCAACATCACCAAAAACATCACCATCATTACCGTCACCAACATCACCATCATCATCACCATCATTATCATCACCAACATCACCACAAACATCACCATCATTACCGTCACCATCATCACCATCATCATTACCATCATCATCATCATTATGATCACCATCATCATCATCACCATTATCGCCATCACCACTATCACAATCATCATGACCACCATCACCATCATCATTATCACCATCGCTGTTCTGGACATTTGTGTGACCACCATAACCATTATCACCATTTTACCAGCATTATCGCCAGAAACACCATCACCGTATGATTCCACGATCATCATGATTATTAACATCACCATCACCACCAACATCACCATCATCATCACCATCATCATCACCATCATCGTCACCATCACCAGCATCATCATCCCCTCCATCGTCATCACCATCATCATTACCGCCATCATCATCACCACCATCATGATTATGAGACCATCATCACCACGTTTATCTTATCATATTTCCATCTTTACCACAATATTCATTACAATCACCGTTCCCATCACCATCATCACCACTGTGTCCCTTTTGTTTTCTTTTTTTCTTGATCTATTTCTTTCATTGCCTTATCTGTTCTTTCGTCTTTATCTATTACTTTCCAAAAAAAGAAAAGAAAAATATTAAACATATTCTACTTCCAAAAAAACTTCACACATCAAGAAGGCCTAGCATCGATTTTAAACCAGACAGTGTCTAGACGTATCCATGGCAACCTCGAGGTACTTGTTTGTCAGTAAATTCCAGGTGTTTTTATTAAGTACGCGCCGTCTCTTCTATTGAATACAACTTCTTTTCATTACATTGTTCAAGTATTTGATTGACAGGTGTTGAACAAAAGAAAATGTTAAACTATTGAAAATTTCAGTACAGTCAGTGTACATATTAAGCAAGAAAAAAAATGATGAAATAAGTTCAATAGACTTTTAGGAGAAAAAAAAAACTGTGTACTGTCTGAGTAGAAAAGTGAAGAAAAAGTTAACGTACAGATGTATGATATAAATGTGTACAGTGTAGGGTATATATGACACGGCTAATTTTTGCAACTGGGAATTTGGTGACAAACAATGTACAGTATATAGAGATTAAGGAAATTAAGGCCTTGTATGTTTGGGAGGGGATTGTGTGTGTGTGTGTGTCTGTGTCTGTGTGTGTAGAGGGAGGGGGGTTGGTGAGCAGAATACTGCACTTTTAGAAGGCATCTACAGTAAAATCTTCTGAAATATCAAGCTAAAAACAGATATACTGTGTATGTTTCTACTGGAATGTTCTGCAAACAATGAGAATACAAGAGAAAAATATAATCGTGGTTTTGATATTATTTACATATAGACTGTTTTATTGGTCTCTACTGTGTGGGGATTGACTGTAATGTTATGTGAGTTAATAATATATGCATACAGCTTCTTGTTGCATGGGGCGGGAAGGGGTGGGGGTGGTTGGGGTGGGGACAAAGGTTGGATTGGAGGAGGTGAAGACAGGTTGTTGATCAGAAGAGAGTGACGATAATAATATGACAGAGGGAGACATTGCTGACTATGTGTATGTGTGTGGGGGGGGGGGGCAAGGGATACATGGTGTTATTAACAAGATAACCCAATTGTTATAAACAGGTTAAGGAAATGGAATAAGTGGTTCGGAAAAATTGTAGGGGTGGATTAGGGAAAGATTATGGTAATATAGTTGAGATTGGTGCCATATAAATGGATGAAGAAAATTACAATCTGTTTAATTTATATTACTGTTTGTTTTTACTTAAACATCACTGTGTATTAATTATCAGTTTATTCATATATTAATTAAAAAAGAGAAAGAGTCCTGATAACACATTGAGCATTTTCCCCTTTTCTTTTATATTTCCTGATAACACAAAGAGGAAATATTGAGCTTTAGCATAAAACTTGCATTCTTTAATTTTTTGCTTTCCTTTTTATCTCTAGTTAATCTATATACATGATCAAACTTTGTGTATATTTATTTTGGGTCGATTTGGGGAAAAATCTGAATTTTTAACTTCTGCATGATTGATGCCTTGAATCTTGATCAAATTCATTCTACTTTTTTAGTATCATTTCAATTAAATATATAATGTTTAAGGGTAAGCTAGGGCCTCCTATCTCTTTACTTCAACAAATTTCATCCTTCTTAAGGTTGTTTTTGTTAAAAATTATGTGTTTCTGTCTCATTTTGTCTCTATTTTACTCCCCCATTAATCATATTCCTCACCTGATCACTGTTATTTCATTGTTTAATTCTAATTAATAAAATAATTAATAATAATTTCATTCTTTAGACAATTTTGTCTTCATTTGTTGTTGTTTTAATTCTACAAGTATCTTTAAACCTATCAATAAACCTTCAGTAATTATTGAATATTTACTGTATTAACAATTCCTATCTTGTTTAAATCATTTTCATATTGTTTAGTTATTTAATTAATGACTTACATAATATACATAACTATTAATTATACTTACTCCAGTCCCTTGAATCTTTGAGAGTGTTGTAGATAGTTTAATATTCCATTAACTTCATGTTTATTCATTTCTCTCCCTTCCTCTGTCTGTATGTCCATTATCTCTATTGATGTTAGGATTGGTAGAGAGAGACCAGAGGAGAGGATAATGTTCCCATCTTCATCACTCTTACTAAAGGAAAAGGCTAGAGTCACACAGAATATGGGAATCTGTAGAAAGGAAAATAATAAATATAATTAATATCATCATTTTTTTTACAGGACAAATACTTGAAAATAATAACATTATAATTAATTTAGGAATATTAACTTCATTACTGTTTTGAATTCATATAAATCAAATGATATTTTATTTATTTTAGTCATATGTTGCTATTGTTTTGTTGATTATTAAATAATTAGTGGTTTGGAATTGTTATAAAAAGGTAATTTTATTTATAAAGTTTGTTTAATATTCTTTTCATTTATTCTTATTAAGTGATATTTGGTCTGGGTATTAGGAGGTGCCTTGGTACGGGGGAGGGCGTGGATATGGTTTACCCTCGTGAATGTTTTGTTATTGTCAAAACGTGTGCAAGGTGTGATCAAAGGACCAATGGGTGTCATACTGGGTAAAGATGAGTGTGGTAGGGCTAATGAGTGGTGTTGTAGGGTGGGGGAGCATGTAGACTGCTTATGCACATTAAATGTAACTGGTGTTTTAATGGGAGGAGGAAATCTGCAGAAAGGAAAATAATAAATAGAATGAATATAATATCGCTTTATCAGTGTTTTAAGTTTAACACATATTTTATTTCTAACTAGTATATTGTTATTATTAAATATATTTATTTTGTTCTGTTTTTATATTGAATGTGGTTTTATTGAGATATTAATTTCACAATCAGATCCTTTTTATGTTTACTGTTTTGTTTGTTTGTTAATAAATTATTATTATTTTGGGGGGTGAAAGTAAATATTAATATGATGACTAAAAGCAACTGTTGCTATTTATGTATTAATTTATTTAACATAATTGTGTTTAATGAGATAATTGTATTTTGAAGAAATAAGTTTATAGAAAATACAACAATAACATTTTGTTTATTGTTGAAGAATATACACACTCGGGTAAGCAATTGTTTTTTGTTTTTTACTTTTAAAAGTAATTTGTTAATCTGCTTTGACTACAAATCAAGGATGGTGAGTCTGGTTAGTAACGATATTTAAATTCCTACTTGTGTTTGAAGAAATACAACAACAAATTGTAATATATATTTAATATTTGTTGCTGAATAATATTCAAACAATGCGTAAATAAATTGTTGTTGTTTGTTGTTTTCTAGGTTACTCTTTTTTTTTAAATCCATTTGCCTACAAGTCAAGAAGTATAAAGGTGAATAATGGTAGCAGCAGTTGTACTTTATTTGAAAGCTATAATCGTTCATTATGTTTGAAAATGAGGTATCCTTTAATCCTTGGATACAAACAGTTGTTATTATTTACTTTTATATGTATATTTACTCCTAAATTTAAACAACGTTTATCAAATTATATTTATAATGCAGTGCTATAGAATTTGCGTTTGTTTTGAATAATATACAAAAGTTGACTTGCAAACGATTTTATGGTCAGTTGTTGTTAATTAAGCATATCAAAACAATTCGTACATATTTGTTGTTGTTTACTGTTTACTTTGAAGACATAAAGTTTCCATTAAGGCAGATGAAGGAAATACAGTCATGACAGCCAATGGTGTGATATATTTTACATATGTTTTCATTTATTGTATAAGAGGAGGGTAATATTGAATTTTTATTTTATTTTGTTTTGTTCTACAAGTACTTGTTAAATATATTTATTTTCAGTGAAGTTTAATTATCATTATTTCTTTAATCTCTGTTCATCATCGTCATCACAGAAAGTAGTCGATTCAGGAGTTACCATTTCATGACGAGGGTAAAATATGAGGAATTGTTAGGTTGGTTATTTAAATAGATTTATATAAGGGACTGTATGTATGGTTATTATTTATTAAATACAAGTTGAGTGACAATTTAATGTCGGAGGTGGAATGGGGGGTGGGTGTAGCAATGGGTTTTTGGTGTTATGAATATATTGATGTTCATTTCTTAAAAGTCTCATTTTATTGATTTTACAAGTAAGTTGTTATAATATTTAATGATTGAGGAAAATCGCTTTGTTTTTAAGCCTTACCTAATCATAGCCACGAATTCAGTGAGAGGTTTAAACTGTACCCAATGACTAGAGGGGTTGGAGTGGAGTGATATGTATTTTTGAGGTTTTAGCTAAGGGTTATAGGGAGGTTAATCGTTTAGTTTTGAGAGGAAAGTGACTTTTGATATTGACTCATTACATTAAATACAGACAATTAGAGGGAGAAACAGGGATACTAATGCATAATTGTAGTTTATTATTTTGATATTTGTTGAATGTTCATGGTGGGTCTTGATTGTATTCTTTGTTTATAAACACATTTCAATTATGATCAAAGGTAAACGTTTTTAATTATGTATTCTTCCTCACACTAAGGTGGTCGGGAAATATTTTGTATATTAGATTTCTACATGTTCCGTACTCACGTGACCCATTGACTGTGTACTTACATTATGACTGGACGCTTTCAGCAGGAGCTCTATGGCTGACCTCTGTACTGCCACATTGTCATTGTTACTGATGACTACATGTTGTGAGCACAACTCTGTAATAGTTTGAACATCATCAGCCTATTAAACAAAATAAACTTTGTTTTAACATTAACAGATGAGAAATGATAAGGTATAGAATGATAATTATTGATGAAAATACTATTATATGATCAAGTGCCACTTTACTAGTCCTTACAACTAATATCTATGATGTTTCCTGCAGTGTGTAATGAGGCACGCTGGATGTAACCTGTATGGGCGCACTGTACAGTACGTACAGAACGTGTGTTAGGACCCAACTCCTGAAATCCGATAAGTCAAAACACTATCATGCCTTATACAGCCATGATGACCAGTCGCCTTGTATGAGATGAATAAATTAGTGCACGTATAAACGATTGATATTTAATAGTACGTTACTGTCCATGGTTAGACATTAGAGAAAATAAAAAAA
>KN882606.1:251382-275787 GCA_000934455.1 Apostichopus parvimensis
CTCTACTAACCACAACATTCTCCTCACTTCAAATAGACTCCAACGAGCCGTCCCTGAAAAACCCACCATCGCCTACAGACGACCACGCAACCTACGAGACCTTCTTGTGCGTGCTGCTGTTCTACCTCTAAATTCTAACCCTACACCTATTCAGCATGGTAATTTCAAATGTGATCGTACTTCATCTGCAGCCACCACATTGTTGAATCCAATTCCATCACCAGCCACAGCATACAACTCACACACAAGACTAAGGGTCACATCACTTGCACAACCACCAATGTCATCTATCTGATCTCTTGTAGAGTTTGAGGCATCCAGTATGTTGGCGAAACCAAAACCACCTTCAAGAAGCGATTCTATGGTCACAGATCCACAGTCAACACCATGAAGACTGAGACCCCAGTTGGAGAACATTTTAACCTTCCCAACCATACCATTAACGACATGCCCCTACAGGGGATTGAATCCTTAGGTAGCCGTCCTGACCTAGTACGAATCAGCATGGGCTCAAAATTCAGGAAGGGCATGACTAACTTTACTTCTGTCCCCCCTCCTTCTACCATTGTTCCCTCCCCTCACCACTCCTCTTCTCACAGCTCTCTTCCACCCTTTTTTTTTCTCCACACCTTCTGTCTTTGTCCTTCTCCAGTGTATTCCCTACCCCGTTCCTTTAATCCTCCCTTTGTCCCTCCACTATTTATCTCCTACCTCTCCTCTTCTCCTGTTCCTTTCTTCTCTCAATCCCTTGTCTACTAATCCCCTTGCATGTATCTCTCTGCTAGGATCAAACGTCAGGTCAACTTACTTTAACACGTTTAACATTATCCTTAGCTGCAAACGCTAAATGAAAAAAGGGGATACTATGCAAACATTAACATGTTATATTCAACATTGCCTTATACCGCGGTGCAATAAGCATATTATATAATTATCATTTGTACCGATGTTGTAAACATGCAACCCTGGCCGTTAGTCAAATGAAAGGTCATTATTTATCATGTATATTGTATTCTTTATCTTTAAATTACTGTGAGTGATATCCTGTGATAACAAAATATCAGTAACATTCCTTGTGATTCGTTTTTGTCATTTGTGTGAAACAATGATCATTAAAATCAACCACATATCATTATAGCTCTTTGGTTTGTCTTTTCTGATGTAGTCAGACAATAGTCTTTACCAAGGTCGACAATAGGCTACCTGCATTTGTGAGATAATCGTCTATGTCAAAGACTACCATTTCAGAGATGTTATTTAATATAAGTTCTACCTTTTAATCCCCTTGTTAGTTCCATCAATGAGTCAGACAAATAATTATGATCTGTTTCGAATAATGCCAGATAATTTGTCGTCATTTCTTTTTGTATTTAATAACGTTGACATATTCATATGGGCAGCGGAGTATAGACCACGCACACAGTGTCACCAAGTTTGAATGAAAGCACCGACAAATGACGAAGAACATCAAATGTGGCAATATGATGCACTTGAGTCGTTGTTAGGAACGAAAACTCAAAACAAGCGGACGGAAGGATGAATTCGAATGTATACAAATGCAGATACAGTCAGAATCGTGTAACACAGCTACCACTCTGAGAAGCATACGCCCCTTTAACCTTTGACCTGTATTGTGCATTAGGTTGTCTTAAAAACTCGGAGCTGCCTTATTATGACAGTTTTCCCTTTGAATATTTATATATTATTACCTATGTTGTTATCATACGGAGACTTTTCTGATGTTGTCAGTCAATTACACACAACAAGATAACTTTCAAGGTGTATAAAAAGTTAATTACATAACTGACATATTGCCAACGAAATTAACACAACTGAAGAACGAGGAATACATGAACAAGAAGAATTGTTGTTTAACAGTTGTGAATGACATTTTTTACACTGCATAACACCACTGTAAATAACATTGTTTATCATACTGTAATATACTATGCTGTAAGGAATGCTTCTATGAATACTATATTAATGACGTAAACACTGTCATGAATCATGAATAAGGACACTGCCTGAGAAACATGAGGACATTGACAATGTTAGTAACGAAACATTACACATATAATGTATAGGCATACACGCAGTAGTAGCTTTAATGTTTTCACATGAGTCTGATATCAAGAAACTTACCGATAGCGTGGAATTAATTCGTCTGTAATATATGTTAATTACGTCCTAGAGGAGCGAGATAATATAACGTTCCTTGAAAAATAAGACTGCACTATATAGCTGCATCCAACTGATTAAGTCGAATACTCTGCAACTACTGATGGGCACGGGCTGGTACAATAAAGATAGTTAATCTAGTGTATATACATGCAATCTATTCATATTTACTCTACGATAGTTGATGGAGTTGCTGGCGCAATGTCCAATTATTTTCAAGTATCTTCTTGAGTTGACATTATTAATAAGCTTCTTGTTGCCACACAGTATGTTTTGAAATTCGATGAGTAAAGATGTATTGCACGCTATCTTGATAGCCTGGTATTGTGTTAAAGGTCAATCATATAACAATGTACAGTAGATACTGTTAGCACAGTAACTGAGTGTAACTGAGTTCCCAGATTATGAAAGTCATTTACAAAACGTTTTGTAATATTAATAAATAAAGACCAACACACCAGAACAATCACGACTTCACGACCGGTTTCTTCCTTTGGGACTCATAAGAAGAAGGTGTGAATTGAACCCTGGACCTCACATGTCACAGACAGAAGTCCGCACCACTCAACCACAGTTATTCTACTGGTGCTTTGTATAACTGCCATTGAGAGCGTATTACGTCTTTGTTTCACGATTTCTTGAGTTGTGTTGTATTTGGGCGTAAAGTCACTGTCACGGGGTCTAATTCCCGTAACTTTTCAGAACTATCTTTCAGAGCAGTAACTGCAGTGTTACACCTGTAACACTTTCAAATCTTGCGACACTAATCATATTATAAGAAGCTAAGTAATATAGAGACAGTCATAGTCATAATATAAACTTCATAGTTTCTTATACCTACGTCTGAGTGTCTCTTACCAGGTATTTTAGTGTACACATTTACATTACAATTAATGGTAAACGTCATCGGGAGAACATTTTCAAAATTACCATGTGCATTGGCCTGCTGAATGAGACCTTACATTTACAAAGTTGTTTTTGGAAGATTTAAATATGCAACCGTCATTAACAGAAATGAGTAAAATAAAACAAAATAACTAAAACTTTTCTTCATGTCCATGTTCAATTCTCTACAAAGAAAAGTTGTAAGAAGGTCAACAGGTGGGCGAGATGAACACCTAGTACTTAACACAATAAAACAATACCGTATTTACACCAATACATTTTGGTAACGTTGAGTGTATCATAACCAAATCATGGGGTAACTAGCTAAGTGAATTTACATATGATTAACTCTATTGCTTGTATACTGAGGAAAAATCACAGTGTGGAATTGGTTTTGGGAGCGGTAGAATAAATGGTACATGAATCCCATAAAGTATAGGCTATTATAGTTATACAGGGTAGAGCATGTTGGGGATGTTTTCCAACAAAGCATTGTCCAAATCTTTGCTATAATGTATCGTAAATAGTCGTGATATTTGGTTGTGGTCATAAAAACTCCTGATTATTGTGTGCACACAGTTTAAAAAGGCGGGGTTGGGGAGTTACACCATGAGGAACGGACTAAAGGGTGTCGTGTAGGCAGTCCCGACCAAACAAATTCTCCCCACTCTCTCACGTTGGAGGTGGGAGTTTTCCCCACTACCCTCCTTTTCTTTTTGCGCACGTTACTACTTAGAATTACATGTGTTGCATAAGTGTGATCAAGCCAAGAGATACTGGCGGGATAAGATATTGCATAGGCCTTTACATCTCTGTAAGTCTCTGTTAGTATCTACAAATCAAGGTTCATATTTACATTTTGCTATTGATTGCAGTAATATATAACTAGTAAACACATTCAGGCGATTTAGACACGTACTATAAGCAGTACAATGAAACTAAACGATGAACATGCTACAGTCTAGTGCCCTTATAGGTAACATATATATTGTAAAGGTTGTGTGTGTTGAATAATTGCAAACAATATAAGTTTTACAAACATCTTTCTCCACTTAAAAATTCTAAAGACTAGATTTACATTCTTCCTAAGAACATTTTACATAACACAGGCATTTTTTATAACGTTTAATCAAGGAAAGCTTCTAACTTATCCTGTTTTTTTGGGGGGGGGGAGGGGGAAGGGGGACTGTGAGGTAGGGTGTAGTAACATGGCAGGAACATCTGAGAGGTGCTCCACACCGGACTAGATTCACATCTACTTCTGCTTATCAGTAGCATTACATACTTTAATTGGATAGGGGAAAGATAAGCAGCTTAACTTATCATGTCCCAGTAACCACAAACTTAGATCATGAGCAGAGCCGGGATTTGGTGTAAAACCTGGATCTATGGGGCTGTTTCCTTCACTTTTGAGAACCTTTGTTGTATTCAGAAAAACCCTAGATGTAATGTGGTTAATTTATTTTAGGTTATTACCCATTAGGCCTACTACTTGTGTGTTTGAAAATGTTGTTATGGTATCATCATAAAATGTTGCCAGATTTAGTAAGCGACATACAAAGTAACAAATGATCAATCTTTATGAAGGGCTGGACGTCACCCGCTAACACTCTCATAGACTGCAACTGGCTAACAACTTTCTACATATCAGTGTTTCTCTCAAAATTCAAATAAATACAAAATGGATAATCTTAAAAGACATTGGCCTATATGGTGTTTTCACATTGGTACAGGTAGTATTAAGCTAGTACCATAGTGCGTTATGGATTTAAATAAGAATCGTTACAACGGGTCGATCTTTCTTAAAGCCTGTGTAATGACATATAAATAAGTATAAAAGTAGCGCAGAGTTGTCAATATTGTTGTCTTACCCAACCAAATTACCAACACAATCGGATAAAAAGCAAACTCAAGGTCTGGGGAAAAAAAGGGTGTGGGCAAGTGCCCTTCTTTCACCCTGTAATCTCGCCATTGATAATGAGCACAGTATATATGCAATGGTATCAAGACTGGAACCAAAAATAATTGCATCTGATTTTCAGCCATGGTTAGTGGTTTTACTCTGAAGATGGTGTGAACTTATTATGCAGCTGAACGTATATATGTTGCAAAATGTGTAAATGTTTGTATTCATGCTTAATTAATGCAGGACATTATTAGTGCTGAGGTTTCTTACCCATAGTATGTTGTGTATCGCCAGGACAGGATGGATACTCATAATTGTATTGGTGGGGGAGTTTTACTGATTGTCGTGATATACGGTTGTAGTCATAAAAACTCTTGATTATTGTGTTATTAAAGTTGCAAATGGCGGGGTTGAGGAGTTACACTGTGAGGAATGGACTAAAGGGTGTGGTTAAGAAAGTCCCGGCTAAACAAATTCTCCCCCACCCCATATCTCGTTAGTAGTGGGAGTTTTAGCATATATATTGTAAAGGTTATGTGTGTTAAACAATTGGACACACTATAATTTTCACAAACATTTACTTCGATTGAACATTCTAAAGACTAGATTTACATTCTCCCTAAGAGCATTTTACATAACGCAGGCATTTTAAATAACGTTTAATCAAGGAAAGCTTCTAAGTTATCCTGTTTTATTTGGGGGGGGGTGGGGGAAGGGGGGCTGTGAGGTAGGGTTTAGTAACATGGCAGCAACATCTGAGAGGTGCTCCACATCGGACTAGATCCAAATCTACTTCTGCTTATCAGTAGCATTACAAACTTCAATTGGAGTAGATGAAAGATAAGCAGCTTATCTCACCATGTCCCAGTAATCACAAACTTAGATCATGAGCAGAGCCGGGATTTTGTGTTAAACCTGGATCTATGGGGCTGTTTCCTTCACTTTTGAGAACCTTTGTTGTTTTCAGAAAAACCCTAGATGTAATGTGGTTCATTTTTTTTAGGTTATTACCCATTACTACTTTTGTGTTTGAAAATGTTGTTATGGTATCATCATAAAATGTTGCCAGATTTAGTCAGCGACATACAAAGTAACAAATGATCAATCTTTATGAAGGGCTGGACGTCGCCCGTTGATACGCTCATAGATGGCTAGCGGTTACCAACTTTCTAAATATTAGTGTTTCTCTCAAAATTCAGAGAAATACAAAATGTATAATGTTAAAGGACATTGGCCTATATGGTGTTGTCACATTGGTACAGGTAGTATTAAGCTAGTACCATAGTGCGTTGTGGATTTAAATAAGAATCGTTACAACGGGTCGATCTTCTTTAAAGCCTGTGCAATGACATATAAATAAGTACAAAAGTGTCCCAGAGTTGTCAATATTGCTGTCCAACCAAATTACCAACACAATCGGATAGAAAGCAAACTCAGGTCTGGGAAATATTGGGGTGTGGGCAAGTGCACTTCTTTCAAGCTGCAATCTCGCCATTTATAATGATCATGGTATATACGCAATGATATCAAGACTAGAACCAAATATTATTGCATCCGATCTTCAGCCATGGTTAGTGGTTTTACTCTGAAGATGGTATGCACTTATTATGCAGCTGAACGTTTGTTTATCTGTTGCAAAATGTCTAAATATTTGTATTTATGTTTACTAAATACAAAGCATTAATAGTGCTGAGGTTTTTTACCCAGGACAGGAGGGATACTCAAAATGGTATTGGTGGTGGAGTTTTTCTGTATGTTAGTGATGATATTGTAAGTGTTGAGAAGTCTCAGTTGAAACGTTCTT
The DNA here is from genome assembly GCA_000934455.1 of Apostichopus parvimensis. NCBI lineage: Eukaryota > Metazoa > Echinodermata > Holothuroidea > Aspidochirotida > Stichopodidae > Apostichopus > Apostichopus parvimensis. The sequence continues at coordinate 258,156 of KN882606.1, forward strand.
TCGTCAATTCTGTCTGGTGCGATTTGTACACGGACAACTCCAAGAGGTCCAGTAGTTGTATTAAACATTGGTGATTTTTACTAGTCTCTTAACAGCGGTGAAGAGATTTGAAATGGGATTTATCTTTTATTCTAAGTATTAAAACAACTATCCAGTGACCTTACTTGAAATATTATTTACTTTATTTGCTGGATCTTAAAATGAAGGTAACAGATGAAAAACCTCTAGTTAAATTGTGAAAAGCTTTATGTAACATGACACGTTGAGAAACACATAACAAACCACTTGCCCATTTAAAAAAAAACATATATGTTTCCCTTCAGATATGAATCATGACATTTTCAGATTCGACAACAGAAGAAACTAAAGAAACGATAACGAGATTTGAATAATTGTAATATTATATAATTAAAGAAAAGGGTACTTTTAAAGTAATTTATAAGATAATTTTCACCATTTTCCCAACTATATCAAACATCTAATCAATATTACATACTATGCATTTGTTTACAATATCATATATAACATCGCAACTGAAAACCGGGCCGAACCTTAGACTTTACCCTCTCAAATTCATTTTAAAGGGGCCGGATCAGCCAGCGTTTCGAACGAAAACCAACAAAACTATCAATAAGTATCATTTACATTTCGTTATTAAAATGTGCCCCCTCCCCGATATTCTGGTAAACTATCCAATAGCAAACATAATGCAAACTAGCTGAGATTACTGCTGCTTTCACAAATAGATGCACAGCAGCTTTTATGCACAAAACCTTTGTATTCTTCAACTTTGTATAGGTAAAACTCATAAACCTTGAAATTGGAAAGAAAAGCTGAAGAATAATTATAGAGTGAAACATCCCTTTATCACCAATCTCCCTCACATATCTTCCCTCCAGTCCAACAGACATACATGGGTATATCTATACAAATGACCATAATGATTCCCGTTGACAAGATTAGGCATCAAGTAGATTGTTTTTTGGGGAGTAAAATGTTCGAAATCTTCCAGAGTATGTAACTTCGTAATATCATCATATGCATACTGATATGTTATTTGTATAATATATGTCTACTATGAGGAAGAACTATGTGCTGAAGAATCCGTCAAAACTATGCTTTCTCTTCCCGTGCAAACTCAATAGCTACATAACCTGTAGTTGATTTATTTTTATTCATATTGTCAACTATAGTATTGGTCATCTCAAATATATGCAACCCAAGTGAACCAATATTACATTAAAATTAAGCCAATATACCATTTGCAAGCAATGTCAGATGTGAGTCTTTTCAGTCATCAAAATTGCCCTTATAATTACATTCAATACTTTAAATAATATGTTTACATATTTGTTAAAGATAAAGTCACATTAATTTTAAATGGATCTCCTACAGTCCTTTTCCTTATAAATGAACACAATATTACCTCCTTCTCTTCTCCGTGGTAATAATCACATTAAAGCAACGTTTTAATAGCAGGTAAAACGATTAGAAAGACTTGTTGTGTTATACTTCCTCGAAGAAAGAGTTCGTTTCTGGAATTTCATAACAAGTTAAGAAAATGCCATTCTAGGTTGGTGATTCATTATACTCCAAACACAGTATTCTACTGAACAATTTAATAAAAACTAACTTGACTCTGTCATACAGCAATGGAGATAAGTAACAGTTTATGAACCATTTGGTTATAACTCGATGTGTATAATAAAAAAATGCTGAGCAAACATTGTAGTCAGAACTAGTATTTTGCTACATCACTATTGTTCAATATTAGAAGTCTCTGTTAGATGGCCTCATCCTTTGATAAATATGACCAAATGATCGCTACTAAATTAAATAATTTAGAAGGCCATTGGCTTCACATGACCTCCTTCCACTGGACCTTGAGAGCCTGAAAAATAAGCCTTTCGACAGAAACAAACTAGTTTAAAATTTAAATTACAAGCAGAACCCTCTCCAGCAAAAGTAAACCAAAGAAAAGAGAAAGTGTGTTACTTTTAGAAACATAACTGTTTACTCCAGCCACTAAAGACTTCGATTATGCACCACTTATTTGTCTAACAATTTACCAACATTAAAATATGATCAATCTTTGCAGACACTTTAAATTACAAAAGGTTTTATCAAGTTTGATTTCTTGCTGCACTTAAAATATAACATTACTGAAAATCCGTACAGATGGAATATAACCTCAAATCTAAATGCTGTGTATAAACCAAGGTTTGTTTATCATAGTCCTCCTAGGTCAGAGTACACAATACAACAGGAGAATTACACACAGTATAAGACATGTAAAAACCAGTAGCCATTTATCAAAGCATCCTTTTCCAGCAAACATGTGAGTTAACACAACAAGTGTTCATATAAATCAATCTTTGACACTACTCTAAGTGGTCCCTATGATACGTTGAATGCCACACTATTTAGTACTGTTTAATATAGAGCAGAAGGTGCTGCCTCTTCCTCAAGAACTGTGATCAATTCTCAGTCACTCTCATCTGCTTCATTGAAATCCTAGTGAGCAGAAAATATGGAAAATGTGTAAAAATGAAGATGGATGATAAAGCACTCTCAAAGATGAAGAACTTCTACAGAGTATTACACTTACATTGTGTACTTTACAATCGATCATATCCATGCATTGGTTACGGTGAAAGGCTAAATACATACAGAGGTACATTGAACATATTTGTACTGGCAGACTAAGATGTTATGTCATCCAGGGAAGGGTTCTAATCATTCTAAAGGATTCTAAGGGGTTCTAAGAGACGGTTTCTAAACATTACGGAGGATATTGTGGTTAAATGGAGGGTGCTAAGATGGAAAATGTTGCTACAATTTATAACTTTTGATACAATGTAGAATTTTTGCTCATTTAGGTTGGATTTCATTTGTAAAATTATAGAACTACATGCGTAGCAATATCTTCGTCCTGTTATTGGTGTTTATCGATTCGACTGTTTTATATTCATCATAATTAAATCAGTATCTGATATCTCTTTAATACGGAAATAGTACATGGACAACACATTATAAATATGTTACATTAAAACCATTACAACAGGAACCATCAATGTATGCCCAGATTCAATATTTCTGTAATTATAGAAATGTTGTAATCAATCAGTTTAACTTACCATGTGTAGACTTCGAGGTCCGATACTACACTGAAAAGAATCATCCCTGCTGTCTTCATCCATACTAGATTCCATACTAGATACCTTAGAAGGTGTACCAACAGGGGACCCAAAAGGGGTCCCTCTAGGGGTACTCTTAGGTGACCTCAATAGACTTACATTTGGGCTACCACCAAACCTGAGTGCTCTGCTGAAAATAAACACAAGATTGTTGTCTGATAATTTAAGTGAAATTATTTTATCGTTCATCCTAAATTGTCAACTTATTATTTTCAATTAACTTAGGCTCTATTTCATGTATTTCTCTTTTATGGATGTCTAAACTATTTACTGAGAGTTATAAGCAGGCAACAGCTAAGATTCATTGGGACCATCTTGTACCTCTGCGACGATACTCTGCAAGGGAACTGGAACTTTTTTAGTCAATGACAGAGCAGTAAAAATAAGTTTGCCAGAATTTAATATTAGTTTGTGCTTCCTTAGCATTTCAATGTAATATTAAACTACAGACAAAACAAGAACACAACAGGTATTAAACTGTTTTCAGTGAGATAGGTTAACAAAGCGGTCATCAATGTAGTGATATTACCTCTGTGGTGATAACCGAGCAATAGGGGAGGAACTCCGTGGAATTGGTTTACCCCCTCTTGGTCCAGATTTAGGAGTCCTTGGTAGAGGGAACCGAAACCTAATCGACAGAGAAAATCAAATAGTTACCTAATAAAATAAATATCCTCATCGATGCATGTATGATTCAAAATACCATGCAAAGATCTTCACAATTTGAACAACCAAATTTTAAATTCTGAAAGATTTAGAAGGATTAAAATCTTACCGAGCTTTAGATAGCAGAATTGATGATCCTTTAGGAACATCTTCCTCGCTGGAGAAGGAACTGTTGCTAAGGGGAACGCCAAAAGAACTGTGAGATTGGTCACTCTCGAAACATTCATCTACATAAAAGCCAGAAGAAGAAAACACAATGTTTGAACAAATTCTTGAATGAACACATCTACAATACTGTCATTCCTAAAATGCGCTCTTCAAATGATAGTTTTCCATTTTCACATCGTAAATACATGTTTACTTACTCTCTCAAATTACCCTGCAAGAGCACTCAAATGCTACTAGTACAAATTTTGCTGGATCTTGAGTTCATTATGTGTGTTCTCTACAACCATTTTTACATTTTCTCCCCATTCTCCCCATTTCCTCCCTGTTAAAAAAATAACTAAAAAAAAGATGAAATGAAAAATTAAGAAAATACAAGTTTCTCACCATCGGAGAAACTAAGATCCCAATCTGATGGTCGTCTAATTTGTCTCTCTGTTTTTATAACTTTCTGTTCCATAGCAGAAGTTTGGAACAACCTTCTCTTCAGCGAAAACAGAGGACTGAAGATCCGATAAAATATGGCCAGAAAGAAACTCCACAGAACTAAGAGGATGTGAAAACATTTGTTTCTCTGTAAATGAGAAAGGGAAATAAAAAGCATTACAGACTAAAATGTTGAGCTTCTTTAGCAGCACCAAGGGATGATTAATCTTTGATCTTTATTGATTGTTACGGACACTGTGTTCTAGATGATGTCCTCAGCAATATAAGCTGCATCTCGTGGTTCAACGATCCAATCATATTCATAATTTTACTGATTTAAATGATCTATGCTGTTACTCACCAACTGCTGCAAAAAGAGCTCACGCCATCTAGATGTGAGCACTCGCTGGATCTTGGGGATCGTGATGAGTTGGGCCAGGGTAGGACGCTGGGTGTAATCACGAAGGAGCATAGCAACAACAAAGCTTTTCAACTCTGGAGACACATCTGGCAAATGATATAGAAAACTTCAAGTCAACATCTGAATAAATGATCTAGATGCCATGGAGTTTTTGATTTTATAACAAGGAGCTTTAAAGGGCCTACCACATTAAGATTAACAGCAATTATGAGAATATTCAAAATTTGTATTATTGTATTATTCAAATTTTCCCAAAGTGCACAACTTTTGTCTTACACATTTTAAATTGTGATTTCCTGGAAAACCAATATGTACAGAGAGAGCAAAGAGCAGAGAAATTTGCTCAAATTGAAACTCCAGTAAACTTCCCAGAAGATACAAATCCCTTCATACAAACAAGGGATTCTTTGCTTCATGTTAGCAATATACCTTATACTGTCTAGTATAGTAAAGGAGGTCTAGCCTAACGACCTAGCACAATGTGAAAATACAGTAGCTGCTAATAGCCGTACAGAGCTTGTGGGAGAATGCCTCTGGGTTTGTGCAACATCCTCAACCAGTATGACTAAGAAGTGTCATAGGGAGCCTACAGACTGGAATCCAGAGGCTAGGTACCTAGCTCTGTACTTGACATAATCCTGGATAGGTGCCATGGTGTGGGATTCACTTACCCCTGGCTAGATGCCAAGGTATTTCACCATTTCTGAGTTGATGCCATCCATCTCCATGTTGCGGAATCTCCAAATCTGTTGCTAGCTCCAAGATAGTCATCCCTAAACTGTTATTGTTTTAAAAGAGAACAAAGACCACCAATGTTGATAAATAGGTTAATTTTCACTAGAAATTAAGATAAGTTAGTTTAGTTTAGTTTAGTAGAAAAGAAGGATCAGGAGGGACACTCAAGTCCCATCAAGGACCCTATAGGGGAGAAAAAAAGCTGAAGACACAAACACTCAGACTCGATTACAATGCTTAAAGTGCTTGTCCAAAGCATTCTTAAACCCATTCACACTACTTGCAAGTACAACTTTCTCAGGCAAACCGTTCCACTCATTTACAACCCTGTTAGAAAAATAAGTTATGCCAAATATTTATCCTACTTTGTGGCTTTTGACCTAGGGCAATGACCTATGGTACAAGTACAAGTACTATTAGCAAACATGAAAAAGTCAGTGGAACTAGGATAAACTGTCAAAACCATACACAATCTTGAAAACCTGAATCAAGTCACCATGTAACCTCCTAAGCTCCAGTGTGGTGAGATTCAACAGTTGTAACCGCCTATAATAAGGAACACCCTTTAAGGAACTAATCATCCTAGTAACCCTCCTGTGGACCTCTTTGAGTACTTCTTTATCCTTAGAAAAATATAGGTTCCAAGCATGCACAGCATACTCCAGATGAGGCCTAACCAACTGCTTTTAGCCTAACAACTATGTCCTCTTTCATAAAACTGAAGTTCCTCTTGATCATACGTAAAACCTTATTACCTCTTTAAGCAGCTTCAAGACAATGTTTAGAAGGTTGCAGAGATGAGTCAATGTAGATACCTGGGTCTCTTTCAAGAAAGACCTCCTGTAACTCCTCACCATTAAGATTGTAGATATACTTTTGGTTACTGCTACCAAAATGCATCACCTTGCATTGATCAATATTAACAAGCATTTGCCATACCTGAGACCAGGAAAAAACCTTATTAAAATCCGTTTAAAATTTCTCCAAATCGCTTTTGGAAGAGACCTCAAAATACAGTTTGGTGTCATCAGCAAACTTCTTAGCTGTACACAAAATAACTCCGTCAATGTCACTTATGTAGGCAACAAACAACAAGGGACCCAAAACAAATCCTTGTGGAACCCCACTAGTAACTTCCTGCCAAAAAGAAGCACAGCCTTTTATTACCACCCTGTTTCCTATTACCAAGCCATTTTCGATCCAAGACAGTAAATTCCTATTGACACCCATACTCTTCGACCTAAGTAAAAGACATTGGTGGGGAACTTTATCAAAAACCTTCTGGAAATCCAGGAACACAACATCTACAGATGTCTATGGCAAGCCAATTGCTCAATCAATCAAAAAACATGGATTATCGGTCGAAAAAACATGTTTATTGACCGATAAACACGGATTTTCGGTTGATAAACACGGTTTTATCTGCTAAAATCCATGTTTATTGCTTGAAAAACATGGTTTTTTGGCGATAAACATGGTTTTCAGTCGATAAACAAGGTTTTTCGACCGAAAAATCCATGTTTTTCGATTTATTGTGCATTTGGCTTGCCATAGGCGTCTGCCTATTTAGTGAGCTTGTTACATCTATCATAAACTCAAGAATATTAGTGAGACAAGACCTTTCTTGACAAAAGCCATGTTGAGACACTCTGATCAAAGACTGACTACTGAAGTGACTGACCATAGACTTTTTAACAAGAGACTCCATGACCTTACAAACAACACTAGTGAGACTAACAGGCATATAATTACAGGGCTTAGACTTATCACCCCTCTCGAAAATTGGGGTAATATTAGCACATCTCCAGTCCTTGGTAACATAACCTTCATTCATAAATTTACTAAAAACCAATGAGAGTGGAACGCAGAAATGGTGTGCAAAAGTCTTCAACAAATACGGATGGATAGCATCAGGTCCAGAAGCTTTAGAAACATTTAGCAGCTCCTTTAAGACAACCTCATCCGAAATTAGAACGTATCCAGTTTAGGACCATCACTTCCCCCCAATGAAAATGTGCAATACTAATCATATCTTCCCATTTTAAAACTCAGTAACTGACACAACATAGTTTTTCAAAAGATCTGCAAGATCCTGACTATCAGTAACTATATTATCTGCTTGTGGTGGCCTAAGAAAAACAACTGCAACTTTACATTCTGCTTTGACCTGACATAAGGAAAGAAGGCCTTTGGGTTATCCTTAATATTTAAGGCAATGTTATCTTCCAAATGCTTTTTCCTTGCTAACAGAATTTACGTCCTTGCAAACAACATCAAAAGCTAGTATATTCTGATCACTAGTTGCTAGTTTTCCTAGATCCGTCAAATCAGCAACATTGTTAGGATCAGAACTCAAGACAAAACAATCTTGCACAACATCTAGAAAGTTATTACCCTATCTGCCACTGGAACTATCTATCCAATTAATGTCAGGAAAATTAAAGTCACCTATTATAACAACATCACCTTTAACAGCCTTTCTAATTGAATCAAACAGCAAGACATCGTTATCATCGCTGCTGTTAGGAGAACGGTAAACAATACCAATAGTAATAACATCACTGGACCTCTTGGAGTTGTTTGTAGACAACTCGTGCCAGACAGAAGTTACAAAAGAACCTTGCAACTGAGACTTCTCAACACTTACAATATTATACCTAACTACAGTAAAACTCCCCCGTAAATTCCATTATGAGTATCCCTTCAGTCCTGACGATACACAACATACCCTGGGTAAGAAACCTCAGCACTATTAATGTCCTCCCTTAACCAAGATTCTGTGATACCAAACACATCAGGTTTCAGATCCTCAAAAAGAACAGTATACTCAGCAAAATCTTTACGAATAAATTCTAGAATTGGTAAAGACAATCTTCAGCTTATCCTGAAACTCTGTACCTTAGCATGCCTCCTGATAATGTTAGAACTATGAATGTCTCTTTCCTTGCTTTCAAAACGCCTATAAGTGCCTCCATTAGAAACATAATCCTTATCAAAATTTATGCCTGCCCCCATCACCCCTCAATTTAGTTTAAACATAGCTGTTCAACAAAATAATTCACCATCCTACTAAACAACAAGGCCCTGGTATTAGCTAAGTGCAACCCATCCCTGGCAACTAAATCCCTTCTACCCTGGAAACATGACCACATGTGAACAAATGTGAAGCCAAAGTCAGAACACAGACTAAGCAAGAAACCATTCAAAGTTACCAACTTATGTGACTGAACGTCAAATCTTGGCAATAGACTACAGATGTTTTGGAACGAGAAATTCTTGGCTTGTCATTCTACTCAACCATATAAGATACATTGAACTCTGTCCCATTTCAACCATCCTTGAACCCCTCCTTGCCAGCAATAATATGTATGAATTAGAATGCTATTTGCTCTTTGCATTAGATAAAAAAAAGGGCTGTAACAACTGAGCCAATAAGCCATTGACCTTTCCTCATATTAAGCATGAAAATGTTTTCAAACATTATTTGTCATCATAAACTCACCTGAAGACATCAGCAGCCTTGCTGTACTTCCCTTCCAGTAACTCTGGGGCTAGGTATTTGGCATCCCCCTCTCGAGCATTGATCAGCTCTCCCTGTAAACAGTGAGAGTGAAAGTGAAAATTCAGGGTGGTAACAGAACTAGTGTTGGAAGTACTTTATTTTATTGAATCACAAGACTTCGGGCGCCAACAGAAGCTCATTTCAAACTCTATCCATGTGATGTTGTCTATGAACACTCAAGCTTACCTAAAGCTGCATGTCTTCGACCAGTGCTCAGAGAATTGGAAGGCAGGTCTGAAATTGTGGCACCCATTCCTGCTACGGTGACTGTCATTTGACATCCTGATATTCTGTGATAAAACTTATCAATAACTTTCCTTGTGATTCGATGTGATATGTGGTGTTGTGACGTGATGTCATGTAAGTTGATGGATGAGGTGGGATGTTTGTTGATATGAAGGGAAGCAAGGTGATAGATGTGCTGGGATGTGAAGTGATATGATACAAGGCGATGAATGGTGTGGGATATGATGGGATGTGTTTTAATGTGATGTGATGCACAGTGATGGATGGGGTGGGATGTGGTGTAATGTGATGCAAAGTAATGAGACATGATGGATAAGATGGGTGTGGTGGGATTGGATGCAATATGATATAATGTGAGAGGATGTCCTGATCTCTACTTTGAATACCACAGATGTGATGTGATAACAATGGATGTAACGTCAAACTTACTGATTTCACACTGACTGTCAACCCAAAGTCTCCCAGCTTACAGAGGCCATCCATGCCAATAAAGATGTTGTCTGGTTTAACATCTAGATGAAGGAGGTCGTTGTCGTGGAGATGCTTTAGTCCCTAAGTAATGTATAAGTTATAAAATATGTCATAAGAACTGGCTAGAAGAAATGTTTAAATGAGTATTTTGGGACTAGAAATATTAACATTTCTTATCAACTTTACATTTACATACACAAAGCCAAACTCCACCTAAAATTTTCCCTCCTTGCCTCCCCTCTCAGTTGTTTTCAAAATGTAAAACTAAATGTGCATGTTGTTGGCACATTGCATATCTACTGTAAGAATTATATGTGTCAAGTATAAAGAGTATTACTGTTTAAATAAATCAGTAATGAATAACCTAGCCACACTGTATTCCACACTTACTAAACTTATGTCACCACGGTAACATTTAGCACAAATCTAGGCAATTAAAAGTCTTGGAATATTGAAGATTAAGGAGTATTTGCATTTGAATCAGTCAGTCGTGAAAATCCTAAATACCATGTGCTCCAAATCCACTAAACTAATGTCACCATGGCAACCTTCTTTTCACAAATTTACAAACTTAATGAAGTGTAAAAAGTATTAGCATTGAAATTAGTCAGTAATGAAAGACCTAACCACACTGCATTCCACACCTACTGTACTAAACTAATGTCACCATTGTAACCTTTATACAAATATAGGAAATGATTAGGTTTGGGATAAAGGTTGTCTTCACTAAAGTTTAACCAATTGAAGAATGGCAATGTAAATTACTACATAGACTGCCTTGGAATTGTGCAGGAAAGCTGGACTCTTTATTATCGGTAATCATTTTTAAATGTTTATTTTATATCTTATGTATTTTGCGAACCAGTGAAATATGCTCATGTGGAATAAACTGAGGATTAAAATCACTTATTCCATACATTACATAACTTACTTGTATTAGGTCTCCAAGGTACTTAAAAGTTAATTCCTCAGGAATATCATGATTTAAATCACAAACTTCTCTCAAGCTGAAATGAAAATATACATTGGATTGATCACATTAAAATGAGCAATGAATATTCATAAAGGAAGAACAGATAAGTTTTGTGCGAGCGAATGAAAACCATCAGATTCAATATTCAATATACACCATGAAAGTGAGACCAGAACTATGCCTGCTAGAAAACTCTGTGCATAATTTATGAGTGGGAGGAGCTCAAGAGATGAACATCCGGGATACAATGGCAGGAGAACCAGCCATTGTTAGCTTTCTTTGTTAAATTTGTTTTAATTCTGCAAGTTACACACAAGGGATTTTATATTCATTGACGCAAAATAATATTCAGTGTACAACAACCTGAAACATTTCGTCAGCCTAGTCAAGGTATTGACTAAGGAGCTTGATTCAAAGATTAACCATGGCCATCTAACTGAATATTTATTACAGCCAAACACTATTCAGTGTACAACAAACTGGAACAAAGCCCAGACCAAGACAAGGTATCGATTAATGAGCTTGACTCGTAGACTTACCACGCCATCAAAATGAATATTCCTTCCACCCAAATACTATTCACCGTGCATACATGCTACTGAACCTAGGTTTATGAAGACAATGAAGGCAGACATTCAGTAGCAGTCCAGACGAATAATCACATTAAATCACTCAGGTCCCTTTAAAATTTAATATTAAAAACCTTTATCTTACCTCATTTGACAAAGCTCTGCTTGTATGTAGAGGTGGCCCCTTTCTGCCCAGGCTCTATGAAAACCAACACAATTAATATGCTTTCTTAGACCTTCATGCTTGTTCACTTCTTCCAACTTTCTCCTCCTAGAAAAGACAAAAGCAAACAAGAACAACCATTACATAACCCAGACGGTGTTCAGTGATGAAGCCAATGTACAACTCTTAGGATATATAAACTCCATTTCATTAGAGACTTTGTGTGTACAGACATGTAATGTTAGGTTAAGTAAACCTAAGTTACATAATGTTGCAATTAGTATATATATTTATACAACTCTTAGTGAGTATACACTTCGTCTGGTTAGAGACTATATGTTAAGTCATAGTATGCTGTGGTTAGGTAAACTGAAGTAGATTACCATGGCAACCTCTAAGCAAAAGGCACACGTACAGTAAACATTCGCTAGACCAGACTATATATATGCACATTTCTGTTTTCCCACAGTAACAAATCATTCACACCAGCAAATGAAATATTTTATGCTAGATAGCACTTACCAAGACTGATCCTAACCTGCTTACACATTATTTGTGTAGTCATAGAATGTTAGATTACATAAACCCAAATGGCTTCATAGCAAACATGTATGTATCCTATATATGCACAGTTTGATATGCCTAGAGTTACAAAATGTTCACATCAGAAAATGGAAATCATTTGAAAGTACCCCTTGCTAGCTATAGTAGCAAGAATGATTCCAAACTTTGGTTACCATGGCAGTGGATAATTTATCCAGTATCACATTGCAAAATGTTGTGAAAACAGGCAACTTGATAGTATTCAAGTACAAAGATGTATGCAGCTTGTACATATAGAAACCTTAGTATGTTATTTAAGACTAAGCTCATAAAATAAATTGTCATATATTCACATGGAAGATTTCATAACTTTGAAAAACCTAATTTAGAGTAACTTAAACTCAAGAATCAGCAAGACCTGAAACCTGATGTCGCTAGAATTCCGCTCAGAAGAACTTTTAGTGAGTCAAGCAAGTGGCAGAACCTCGTTTTATCCACTTGACACTGTAGGCACAATGAAATGTCAATAAATTCCCTTACCAGGGTCAAATATTTGTACAGTAAACAATCCACTGTGTTTTTCTGAATAGTCAGTTAACAAAACAAGGTCTGTTGGTACCTTTCACAAGTCAGAACGAAGGAAATCAAAGGAAGCAATTGTTAATTGGATGAAACAATTGAGAATGATTAAGATTTGGGATGATGTAGCCCCAGAGAAGCTGTATATACAGCTTTTCCAATGAAAACAACTCTGTTAAAAAGATATTACTTTCAGTTGCTTTTATTCCCAGCAGCATTTTCCCTTCTTTTTATCTAAGACCTTTTTTTTGGGCTAGAACTTACTTGTCTCCTTCACCTCTGAACCTTTCTCTTGACCTTTTGACAGCATAGAACCGTCCATCCTCACGACTCTGAACTTTGAATACCTGTCAAGAAAAAGACAAGATGCATTTGGGGAAGATCAGGCAACTGTTTGCTAATAATTAAGCCAGAAAATGAGAATCGGTTATATAAGCTAGCTAGTAGCTCAAACTGAGCCCTGCAGCCACTTGAACCTTACACTTAAGTTTCAAAATTCAAGTGGATGATATAAATATAACTGCTTCTGATGATCTTTTTATAGATAACTTTGGTAACTAGTGCACAGAAATAGATTCACTTTGAAGATTGAACCGCATTTGGAGAATCAAGGTGCAAGTGTAGAGATATTAACATCAATTGGGATTCCAAATATTGGGGCACTGTAGCCTGATGCCCAGAACATGAGACAGTATAAAATAAGCTTAATAATTGATAGCAAAAAGTTTTGCAATAAAGGCAAACAGAAACATGCCTTCTACTGGCTTAGTGATTCAATTAACAATGTCAGCGCCTTGAGAAATTAATAGCTGCATCTGTCTTACTCACTGAACAGTCCCTGTCTAACTGTAAAGATTGGAATATATGACAAGTTTTAGTGCTTCTTAAAAATGTAGAATATATTTACACCATATCGGTTTTCATAACTTGTTGGGTGGATACTGTTGCCATTTTGATATATATTGACCAATGCAGTCTTCAAATTGTGCATATTTATACCATTAATAGATGATTCGGCATGATTCATTGTGTACTGTGTACTTTGAACTGTGCACTGTGTAGTGTGCAATGTGTACTGTGTAGTGTGTACTGTGTAGTGTGTACTATGTAATGTGTAGTGTGTATTGTTTAGCGTGTAATGTGTAATATGTACTGTGCACTGTGTACTGTGTAGTTTGTAGTGTGTACTGTGTTGTGTTCTGTGTAGTGTTTTCTGTGTAGTGTGTTCTGTGTAGTGTGTAGTGTGTAGTGTCTACTATATACTGAGGCTACTGTCTGTCTACTGTATACTGTGTCCATGTGTGTGTATTTTTGAGGATGGAGGATATTTAGCATAAAAGTAAAACAAAAAAAAACTCTGTGAGCTTACCTCACCAAATGAGCCTTCACCTAGTTTGGAAATTAGATCAAAACATTGATCAAAGAAAAGATATCTGCTGTTGACATTGTAGTGAGGGCTTTGAAGCAAACCTGAAGCAAAGGTCAAGGGTCATAACAATCTCATTGATAATTTACTGAGCTGTAAGCAGTTATGATATACTTCTACTATGACTAAATGACAATTAACAGGATGTAGTGAGGGTGTCAGTCACGGCTGGCATTAATTATAGTTTTACTGGTTTACTTACAACAAATGTGTTAAAACAGTCGTCACCCACTTTAGACAGAAACTTGCTTCAAATGGTTCATACGGAGTGAGGCTAGCGAAAGAAACATACAAGATTGTCGAAAAGACAATGTAACTTTTAACACAAAATGAACTGCTCTGGAGTTGCCGGAACTGTTCACTTTCTATTATGATGGAGACATTAATCATTAAATCAATATCTCCAGTTTTTATGCAGTCAGTGTTAGTTTATGACACAAAGTAAATCTAAAGTTCCCATCAAACCCCATCATCAGGGTACATTAGTTCACCATGTGTCTGATTTCAAACAGGTCATTGAGTTTATACTCAAACAAAACGCAATGTTTTGTGTTTAGCCGAAACAGTTTCACCGTAGCCTACTACACTATATTACTTGTAACAGTTTGAGATCTGTAGTTACAGATGCTATTAATCCTACGGAATTTGCTTGAAACTGTGCGATTTTGATAGCTTAACAATTGCCATTTGTACTCGTTTTTCAGGACATCAAGCATCCAATTAGGAGTGTTGTGACTGGTGATAGGAAATTTCATGAACTTGGAGAGAAATTCAATGAAATTCTGTTATAAATGGATGGAAATAATTCATTCTAGCATTCACGCTTCTTTCGTTCCATTGATAAAAGGATACACCCAGTCCTGTCTGGGTCATGAAAGGACACCGCCCTCGGTTTACGCTCCTCATCATGTGACCTGTTGAAAAAGAGGCGGCTCACGGGCGGTACGCTCTTGATCGGGGGCCGGGGAGCGGCCTTACCATCATCTGGTGTCCTAGTGGAGAGCTAGAAAACAAGCAAGAAAGACCACGCAATAAAGTGACACTGTTATCGATCAACAACTCTCTACAGTGTCTTCTTTTCAATTGAGATTTTCCATCTTTTACATCATTTTTAGAGAATTTGTCAGTTTTTTTTTTTTACTTTTTCCAGATGAACAAATCATACAGAACACTTACAAAACAGAAACGGCAAACAATTGGAGAAGAGGAGAAAAACATGGTTTTCCAAAAAGAAAAGTGTCTTTTTCTTGGGATAATTTAGTGTTGAAACTTTTGCCTAGCAGTTTTGAAGGCCCTCAACTTTGTCCCATATAAAATTAATATGCTTCTTGTGTACAAACTGCTATACATGTTTGCATTTGTATAGAAATTTGTAGACTTTGCACAAAAGGTTTGTTTTTTTTTGTTTTTCAAGTACTACTGTAGTGCTAAATATTTTTGAATTATCAAACACCAATCATGTTGTGAAGAACTGTTGTACTGAATCGCAAGACATTAGAATCCTATAGCAATAGTAATAAGTAATATTAATACTAAAATCTGATCATCTTGACAAAAAATAATTAGATTACAAGCTGTCCCTTTATGAGTGATCTTTGAGGCTATTAAAGGGAGTGAAGACTCGCGCACAAAGAAACGTCTCATGCGGGTAATCTGACTTAGTTTCGAATGAGGTGTAACAGAAGTGTTATACACCACCATCGAACCCAGAAAATGCACACACACAGCTTGCTACCATCGGTAATTAGACACTATTGTACAGTCAATAAATGCAGCCACCCAACAACACAGTGTACATAGCAGCGATGGACATCTCGGCAGGGAGTTGTTATGGAACTCCCTGATCTCAGATCCAGATAAAAGATAACAAGGTATCACATTTCATTACTGTCTTTATTTGTAGCGACAAGAAGAAAACTTCACTTGAAAGCAACAGAAAGTTTACTTTTTGCAGAGGGAGGCACGCAGTTTGGGGCGAGTCTTCAATGCCTTTAATTATGCATACTGTTCCAAAACATTGATAAGGGCCAATCACCACTGGTTGAAGCCTCTGTGGGAACATGTTCTATGGTTGACATTTCAAAGCATTCTAAATATATGACCACTGACTTAAAGATAGTCAGAAGAAGCAAATAAGTTGTTCTTAA
This sequence comes from Apostichopus parvimensis, assembly GCA_000934455.1. Taxonomy (NCBI): domain Eukaryota; kingdom Metazoa; phylum Echinodermata; class Holothuroidea; order Aspidochirotida; family Stichopodidae; genus Apostichopus; species Apostichopus parvimensis. The sequence goes on from KN882606.1 coordinate 274,445, forward strand.
ATTTTACCTTCTTTTGGGAGAAAGAGACCTCTGGAAGAAACTTTGGAGTTGGTCTTGGAGTTGAAAATGATTTATCTGGTACCACAAAACTGTTTTGAAATTGATGCATGCCAAATGATTGCTGGTTGACTTGTATTGTAATGTCACAACAGGTAACAGTTGTTTACAGTTAGCAGCCTCACGAAACACCAGCCATAGGAACCATGATTTCCATGAAAAGATATCTGCAAGATAAATGATACGTTTGTTTTAAACAATTTTACAGGCAAAAGTTCTTTATTGGAAACACCTCTAGAGCTCCCATTGTATTCAAATATATTTATCCTTGCATCTCAGAGTTAACTTAAATTTCCTTATAGTGTCGCCACCTTTAACCCCTTGGCGATAGCTAAACAAACGTACCATTTAACTTTTACAGAAATAACATTTCTGTTTAAAGGGTGTGAAGACTCGCACAAAAAGAAACGTCTAATGCCGGTAATCTGACCTAGTTTCGAATGAGGTGTAACAGAAGTGTTAAGACACCACCATCGATCCCAGAAAATACACACACAGCTTGCTACCGTCGGTACTTAGAGACTAGTATACAGCCAGTACATACAGCTGCGGTCAATACCCACAGCACACTGTACAGTGTATAAACAATACAGCGATGGACATCTCAGGTCCAGCTAAAGATAACAAGGTATCACATTTCATTACTGTGTGAATTTTGTAGCGACACAAACAAAACTGTCACTTGCAAACAACGGAAAGTTAACTTTTTCAGATGGCCGCACAGGGTTTGGGGCGAGTCTTCACTGCCTTTAAAGGCCAGCCAGGTTTGTCACGTTACATTTCTACCAATTTATGGAGAACAAAATTCTGTAATATAATCCTAGACACATAAATTTACCATTTAAATACAGAACCGCCAATTCTCACTAGCACATAATGGCTAATTTGGTTGTAAATGTCTCACAGACATTCCTATTTCATCATATAGTATATACTGGACTGTACTGTGTACATGTGTAATATTTAGCGAAGGCTAAATCGGCAGTTAACATACACTTTTAAAATGCTGAATATAGTATAACAATAGATGCTTAACAATCCAAAAACATATTCAGACCCATACAAAAAAGTCCTGCAGGAATATTTATTCTGATTGAAACTGATTTCATGTAGAAATCGCCTTATTGTATTCATAACAAAGGCATTGAGGCGATCCCTTGTGTTTAATTTACTGCTGCCAAACAGGAAATGGAGATTTAATGTAAAAACCTCTATCCTACCATTGAACCATTATGCTATTTACAGAAAGCCCTAACCAACTTTGTAACTGCTTTGTGTTTCAAAAA
>KN882606.1:276497-294478 GCA_000934455.1 Apostichopus parvimensis
AAACGCGAGCCATGTGTGACGTCATAATAACAATAACAAACTAGAATACGCTTCACACTATGACTGTAAGCTTGACTGAGTGTGCAAAAGTTGTCTTGGACTCTTGTCAAGTAAGAGGTGTCCATTACTGCCAAAAGGGACATAAATAGTTAGACCTAGGCCTAGCCTATACTATAGCTAGCTCGGTAGCATAATATAGACATGTTGTTTCTCTGTAAGTAGAGAGAAGGAGAAAATTGTTAAAACAAGAAGGGAAATTTCTGTTTCTGTTTGGTGCTCGATAAAAACCCCTCTCTGGTATCACAACAAGGAACAAACACGTTCTTATTTTCCAAGTTTAGTGAATTTTTAGCTTCAATCAGTAGCATAACAGAGTTAAGACTTATATACATCTTAAGATAAACTTTTGCCTAGACCATTTTGTATTTATTTGTATTTATTATTTGTTTCATCACATAGTATAACAAGGTGAACAAGACACTATAACTGCAAATAAGTAAACAATGTGAAAAGAAGTAAACTAAGAAACCCTTTTGGGCTTAATCGAATAGAGTACTCCCATCATTAGACCCCATTAACTTCCTGATAAACTAAAGCACAACGTAATTAAGCCTACCAATTGGAAAGCATGTACATAGTAGTAACAGTAACATATCTTGTTGGTTGATAAACGTTTCTGAAAAATCGTTGTACTGACATAAGCAGAACCATCAACACTATTTCTTAAGTAGTCCTAGGCCTGCAGTAACTTAGGCCCAATAAGCATTCTGAAACTTGAAAGCTTTGGTCCATGGCATACTGTAGTATTAATAATATCGATGCTTGTTCCTGCTTGTTCCCAAAACAAGGAATTGCAAAATACCTCTTTTTTCCTTGTTGTGTATGGTTCTCTCGTGGTCTATCATTGGAGATATAAGACTAAGAGCAGACTTAAATCAGGCCTAAGTTAACGTGGGCCTAGGCTAAACTAGACCTTTAATTACGTTAAGTTACCTAGGCCTAAGCTAAGCTTAATAACAGAGGTAAAGTAAAACAGTTACTAAGCGTAGCATAGATTATGCCAATTACTCACCTTCAATCAATGTATGCCTTAATAAGGCCTTAGGCTAGTCCACGAATCCAGATCGTTTACTTGGTGAAATCAGCATACATGCCATGATATTTTGGAGGTGTCTTTAATTTAAATAGGTGGTTGATCGTCAAAATTCGTCATGAAAGGAAACGTAATACATGTCCATACATGTTTGTTGTCTTAGGCAAGCATACGATAACAATACATGTCTGTCCCAGGACCCAGAGCCTTCACAATTAAGTACACACGACAGTCATAATGCACACAGCCGTGTTAATATTAGACGTCTCGAAATATTGCGCGAAAGTTTGCAATGGCGGGAAAATATATGTAAAAATTTCTATGCCATAAATGTCGTTGATAAACACTAGAATAAAAATATTTCCAAAAGCACTATAAATATTTAGTACCAATAGAACTTAAATCACTAGATTAAAGATCGAACGTATCCGAAAACTAATTTTAGTATTTTTTATTATATGCATAGAGAACACGTCTGGGATTTCCCCTATCCAACGTACTTGGCCTGTAATAGAAAAAATACTGACGTGTAATAGAATACGTAAACAGCTGTGTGAACAAACTACTAGTATTACCATTAGATCGTCCGTTGCGATGCACCGGCTAACTGTATAGCCTTGGCCCTAGCTGGAACGTTTGACACATCTAGCTAATATCATACTGAATAAACCCGAGCGGACCCCTTTGTTTAAGCTTTGCCTTCGCAGTTGATCCATCTTTTCTGAAGAAGAAAACAAGGGTCACGATTCAACTCGATTGTAAAAACTCGCCGTACCTGTAAAAATGCGTCGTGCTGCTGGTCACACCGGTGGTAAGGGTACTAACTTAGGCCTAGCCTATATTCCATTTCTTATGTTAACATAAGGCCAAAGTTTGGCCTATGCTAGTTTGGCCTATGCCAGTGTGAACACGTAGGTTCATGTATAATAGGTTGGTTCATGTATAATTATTCACTAACTATCAATAACACGGTTAGGTAAGACAGATGTTGTTCGGTGTACCATTACTTAGGCCTAGGGCATTATTATGTTTTAGCCTATCCTACACTAACTTAGTATGTTGCTGCATCGGTTCCACAGGGGAAAAGAACGGTAGGGCTCGTAAATTAAAAGTCATATGTTGGACTTGCAGGATGTGAGCTTTAACACAATTAAAACTTGTTAATCTCACTTGTATATCATTGAATTACTATACTATAGCACTTCAAATTCTCATGAACCTCCCTGGAAATGTTATCTATCCACCTGAATTTAGCCAAGAATCCAAAGAAGATATAAACACTTCTTCTACGATATACAGCTGGTGAGGTATATTTATTAATGATGTTCTCTCTAGGAGGACAATTAAGGCAATAATTAGAGTAAATGTAAAATAGGCAGAAGCCACATATATGTACAACAGATACAGTGTCATATTACAGAGGTATCAGTGCACAGAGGGAGCACAGGGTATGGTATGTAGATGCGCATACATATAAAGTAGGTCATCGTATTACCCCCCCCCCCTGCCTCCATCTCCCTTCCAATTAATTTCAAGCACAATATCATCTTGATTTCTTATATCATTATCATCAAAGAAATTTTCATCACATTTTTGACAGTAGGTAGCCAGTCAAAGACTGCCTCTGAATTAGGCAAAATAGTTTGTGATTTAACTTTAAATTTATGTTTGAGACTTTCAATAGGTCTCGGTGATGGCAAGTTAAGACTTTCCTCTCTTGGAAGCTATGGTTTTACCTTTAATGTAAATCTGACAAAGAAAATTCCAGACGTAGTTATGGTCAAAGTGGCATATAAAGAAAAGTAAAACAAAACTCACTTCTTGCCTAGACGCCAAGTAAATGTAAAGAATGTGTATAGTTATTGACTGACTATCTGTGTTGTGATGACAACAATAAAAAGACTTTCTTCTTGTTTTTGCCACAAAATTTAAACTTTTCAAACCAGTCGAAACCTAGAGAAACAGTGCTGAGAGGGCAATATCTGAGCATCTAGAGGTGAATAATATAAAACATAGAAAATCTCATCCCAAGCATTAACCATGGCTAGGCTTAGGTGAATGTAAACTCTCCTTTTGGTGGGGGTGGTGAGAGGGGGGGGGGCATTTCTATTTCTGCATTAGGGCCATGCTGCTCCTTGCAATGCCACTCACTGCCTATTAGCGATTTCATTTTAAATATAGTCTCACAACAAGCCCCCCTCTCTGCAAAACTGTTGATTCGTCATAACTTGTGTTGATCAGTTTTATTTACTGTTATTGCTACATACTGTGTTGTCACTGTTCATAAGTCTATGAATGTAAACTCCGTTAAACAGATTGAAGATAGTCCAAGAATATGCGATGATTTGTTACGATCTTTGATTAACGCATGAGAATAGGTAGCAGAGTTATATACCTGCTGCTCACAAGTTACGGCATAAACTGGATATCACTAACATAGCTCTTGAATTTGATTTTAATTAACATTTCTTGATATTTTGTTGATATTAAAGCCCATAGATTACTACCATATCAATTACAAAACAATAGAAATTTGCATCTTTCATAATGTAGTAATGGTTAATGGTTATTTTAAAATATATGTGAAAAGTGCACTTGTTTTAGTGAAAAGGGGACATTTCAGTTTCACCACTTCATAGAAGTTGTGGTAAAAGTCTTGACCAAATTTTAAAAAAAAAGAAGCTCTTTAAGACCTGGTCGGCTTCTCAGAAATTGTTGACCTCATCCTTGACCTTGCTTTATACTGAATCCATAAAGAATCTTTTTTTTTTTAATTATAGTCTCAGATTCCTCACCTCATACCTAATCCCAACATGAACTTTGGTACTCTATGGTTATAGTGTCAGGATACAGTGGACTTGTCTAACATGCTGTTTCTCTTTTCTCATCTCAGACTGTAAACAGAAATGACATTAGTGATGTTGCTAACATTCCCTCTTCCTTTAATCTCCTCCTCCTATTCCCTCATCATATCCCCTCCTTGTAAGTTTTGATTCCATCCCCCCCTCCCCCTCCCCCTCCCCCATTTCCTCTTAACCTTATTTGCTTTTATACCATATGTAACATCATTCCATGTGTGGGTTAATATCTGGTACATATGTTAAAGAATCTAATTGTTGTTGTTATAGTCTCAAATCTCTGTAATACCTGTCCCCAACATTGAACTCTCTGGTTATCAGAGAATGATTTATTCAGTTATAACATCCCAAAATGCTATACCACTTGGTCAACTTGCTATACAAGGGCTAAGATTTACTGTTTAGCAGTCCTTGAGGACAGATACTACTAGAGTACGTTGCGAGAGAAAAAAATCCTGAGTCAACAAACCTGCTCCACAAAATCTGAATGCTAAAATATTCCTTGGTTATAATGTCAAAATTATACAATTGACATGTCATTGAAAGTGTTAAATTCCTCTTTCCTTCTCAGACTGTAAGAGGGAACAACTGTACATTAATGAGGTTTCCATCTTTTTCCATCCTCTCTTTGCAAGCCTTCCATTCATCCCCTTCGCCAATGCTGTTTTCCATCACCTCCTTGCTAGTCTACCTTTAAGCTCCTCCCATTCTCTCTTCCCATCATCTCCTTACAAGTCTACCTTTAAGCTCCTCCCATTCTCCCTTTCCATTTCCTCCTTACCAGTCTACCTATAAGCTCCTCCCATTCTCTCTTCCCATCATCTCCTTGCAAGTCTTCCTTTAAGCTCCTCCAATTTTCCATTCCCATTCCCTCCTTGCAAGTCTACCTTTAAGCTCCTCCCATTCTCCCTTTCCATTTGCTCCTTACAAGTCTACCTTTAAGCTCCTCCCATTCTCTCTTCCCATCATCTCCTTGCAAGTCTTCCTTTAAGCTCCTCCAATTTTCCATTCCCATTCCCTCCTTGCAAGTCTACCTTTAAGCTCCTCCCATTCTCCCTTTCCATTTGCTCCTTACAAGTCTACCTTTAAGCTCCTCCCATTCTCTCTTCCCATCATCTCCTTGCAAGTCTTCCTTTAAGCTCCTCCCATTTTCCATTCCCATTTCCTCCTTGCAAGTCTACCTGTAAGTCCTCCCATTCTCTCTTCCTATCCTCTCCTTGCAAGTCTTCCTTCAATTTCCTCCCATTCTCTCTTCCCATTCCTCACCTTTTAAGTCTACATTTTATCTCCATCTCCCATTCCCTTTCTTCCCCATTCTCTCTCCCATCTTGAATAACTTGTGTTACACAGTGTTGCATAGAGTCTAATAATAGCCATCTCTCTTTCCCATTGTATTCCAGTATCTCAAAATGGAGGCGGGAGCTACAGTGCCTTGGAGGAAGAAAATGACCGATTAGTAAATGACTTAAACCCAAAGGTAGCAGCACTCAAACATGTGAGTAGTGTGTCCATCAAATGAAGGGGGTGAGGTGGGTTAAGGGGTGGGGTAAGGGGTAGGAGTGGGGTGTGGTGTAGGGTTGGCCTTGTGACAGATTAGTGAATAACTTAAACCCAAAGGTAGCAGCACTCAAGCATGTGAGTAGTGTCCATCAAATGAAGGGGGGTGAGGTGGGCTAAGGGGAAGTGGGTGGGGTAAGGGGTGGGGTGTGGTGTAGGGTTGGCCTTGTGACAGATCAGTGAATGACTTAAACCCAAAGGTAGCAGCACTCAAGCATGTGAGTAGTGTCCATCAAATGAAGGGGGTGAGGTGGGCTAAGGGGAAGTGGGTGGGGTAAGGGGTGGGATGTGGTGTAGGGTTGGCCTTGTGACAGATTAGTGAATGACTTAAACCCAAAGGTAGCAGCACTCAAGCATGTGAGTAGTGTCCATCAAATGAAGGGGGTGAGGTGGGCTAAGGGGAAGTGGGGTAGCAGTGGGGTGTGGTGTAGGGTTGGCCATAAGTCAGTAGATTTGCCATCTTAGAATTGCAGTAATCCAGTCTTGTCAGAATCAATATTTTGTGTCCTTGGTGAAGACACTCAATTCCCTGTGTATAAATGGAGACATGTGGGTTAAGTTTGTAAATATAGATGGCCGCACCCTACTTTTAAGTCACTCATGGCTAAACATAATGTAATGCACTGTATTGCTTTAGTAGCGGCTGTTTGAATTGTGAAAACTTGGGTTTGTGGTTGAGACAAGGAAGTTACCAATGACTAGGATTTAACTGTTGTCAGTTGTGTGAGACGACCTTGGCCTTACAGAATGCCTTTAGTCACAAAAAATAAGAATAATAATAATGATATAATAATAGTAATGTTACTTTGACGTTGCCAAGCTACCACGAATGTGGGAGAAGCCAGCAAGGGCTTATCATTTACAACTTCATGTCAGGTGGCTTCCAATTCAACATTGTAACTCAAATTTGGGAATCTTTTCAATTTAGAAAGTCATTTCAGATGGATTAAAAACCGTAGATTGCTCTTGGATGAGAAACCCACCTTATACTTTGACCCTCTGGGGGGTCTATCTCTGAACTTTCCGATTGCTAAGCCTCATTGCTTCAAATTCCACCGCCTTTATCAGCTTGGCCACAGCATTGGAATTAAATCAATGTGGATAAGCTGTAGAGGATTAATAGCCACATCTATCAAGTCCAGGTTGCATATATCTATACCACATTTAATCTTTGAGAAAGGATCCTTTAAACAGTTGAGATTCATCAGTTAAAGTGACTGGCCATTGTAGTCTAATACACAGGCCCTCAGAAGGCTCAGATGCAATGTTTACATTAACTCAACAGGACAATACTAGAATTTTATGGTCAGGAATATGAAATGTTTTAATGTGTAACAAATTTATCGACTTGAACTAATGGTATTTAATGTCATCTATGAGCTCATAGATGACATGGATGACTCATTGATGACAACTAGTGCTATGTTGTTAAATAAATAAATATAAAGTTACAAAAACATGTTTTTGCTGAGTTACTAGCATATTAAAGACACAATGGATTAGCATTAAAGAATGACTTCTGCATTAAGTGAAGGCATCATAATCAATATTAGCATTAAAGGAGTATTCCACAGATGTAGCATATTTTAAAGGTGCATATCTTTAAAACTTGCATTGCTACAAGAAAGATTACAAGGCTCTAATTGATGTTAGTATTCATATCTAGAATCTCATTAATTTAGCTTTTTTATGTATACATGCATTTTTTCAATTTTTTTTTTTCTTCAAAATTCCAATTGATTTTTGTTAGCTCAACTAGTTGAGCTTTTGTCATGGCAATGTGTATGTCTGTCTGTCTGTCTGTCTGTCTGTCAACAGTTGTTGAAAGGCAACCGTGCACATGCTGTTTGATCGTTTCTTGTCAAACTTGGTAAGGTAATGACGCATATCAACAGGTTGATACTCATGCTAGAAAAAGTTCTTATTTTTTATGACAAAGGTCAGGTGAGGTCACATGAGGCCAAAACGTGAACTCATATCAAAGCCTTCTCCTCTGAGAGTTTTTGTGTTATTGTGACTTTATTCAGCAATGGGGATCATCAGTTAATGGGCCACAAAAGTGATTCATTTATAATATGGTCAAAGGTCATCTCAGGTCATCTGAGTGATATCAAATACTGCCTCAGAAACATTTACAAAGATGTGGTTAATGTGTGTTTTGGAGCATCACCAGCTGGGTTTCTTAACTAGGTTTCCTTCTCAACTGGGCCCAACAGGGTTCTCAACTGAGACTCCTCAACTAGGTGCTACTGGGTTCCTGTCATTGTAACTGAACTGAGCTTTTCAACTAGGATTTCTGTCAACACAATGCCTGAGCTGAGTCTGGATGTTACTGTAAAGCAGGCTCAACTGTGCCTCAACAACATGATGTTCAGTTACTAAATCTAAGAGTAGTTAGCCATCTTGAGATAATGTTGTTACAAGCCAGCGTGTCACCTACTTACACTCACAACATGTATACCAGCTTCAAGTACATGAGAAACCAGTAAGAAACAAACACTATTCTTGCAATATAACATTATTTGTTAATTCTTGGAGTAAAACTAACCATTACATACTCTGTTCAATGTCTTGTTGACATCAGGTAGTTTGTAGTTGAGCTACTTCGTCATTGCCGCTCTACTTTATGTTAATGCAATCATGAAAAAGTGAAGGCACAGGGCAAATGAACCATGATTTAGATATGATATGCTAATGAGTAAATGATTACTTATTTGTGTGACAAGATCTTGAATAGCATCATACTTTGATCCACTTAAATAAAAAAATATGAAATGAAATCAGAATTTAATGTCTTGATATGTTATATTCGCATCCAAGAAGAAAGCTGCATTTGAGTCCTGGTGTAGGACTTCTATTATTACCTATTCTAGCTTTCAATATATTCACCTTTAAACAATAAATCTCTAGAATGCCCCTCTTTTAAGGTGTGGTAAACTAACCTTTCTTTTCTCAAACAGCGCCACCATTAAGATGGCGACTGGGATATAAGGCTAACTTAAGTAAGACTAGAGGTGAAGCACCACAATTAATTGTTGCCATTTACTTACACACTATAAACTTGTCACTTTCCAAGGCTGCTAAAGCAAAGATAGAAGTTTTCAACTGACATGTCCTACCCACCATATGATAGCTGATGGCTTGGGTTATCATAAAATATTCAACTTTTGCCATCATGACCGTTTAGATTTTGAGCTAGAACAGCTCAAAGTTTATCACATACTCCCCAACCCACCAGCCAGCTCTCACTGCGGAATCTTCTTGTTTCACCCAAGGTTTTCTAAGATACCTTAAATCACCTTCAATCCTCCAGATTTTTAGACCATCGGTAACTTATTTTGTCCTCTCCAACATCCAAGCATCAAAAAGAATGATGATGTCTCAGCAGATGCCCAAAAAATCAGTACAGTGGTTCACTTTTTAGGCTTATATCCGACAATGGTTAACCTCTCAGGCGGACGTGCACTACTCTAATTGTGGTGCGGTACCTAAATTGATGATGTGCGCCTCCTCAGTACTGGCTAACAATAAATATTACACTAGTGTTAAAATTACTAACACATTGCATTGTGAATTTCCATAACCCAAACAAAACGTGTTCTACTAATAATGAACAACAGTACAGTTAACACTCGACAACATTTATTCTGACAGTATATGATCAGCATTGTTATCATGTACAGTATGCATTGTAAACATGTTAGTTCAGGCCACAAACGTTTTACGTTGTTACTTTAAGTTTTGTAATCCATCTGAGGGACTGACCTTTGACCTATGGAGTAGGTTGTTAGACTTACTGTAGTAGTCCAGTCACTCTAATTGACGAGCCTCAGATGTTTAAAGGTCACTTCTCACAAACCAAAAGTGGTATATATAGACATTCATACAACATGGACATGAGAGCTTGGTGGTCAATTGGCTAAGGTGTTGGACTCGTGATCCAAGGATTGCAGGTTCGATTCCTGCCTAGTTCATTATGCTGTGTCCTTGGGCAAGATGCTTTATCTCACTTGCCTCTCTCCACCCAGGGGTTAAATGGGTACCTGTGAGGTTACTTGTCATTGGGCCAGTATATAACTGCTGCCGTCTGGAGGGATTGTCTCTGGGACAGGTTATCATTGACCAGGGGTAATATGACGTCTGTAAAGCGCTTTGAGACCTATTGCTGGTATAAAGCGCTATATAAAAAGCAAGTATTATTATTATTATTATTAATACCAAAAAAGTATATTTTTATTGTTTACAAACATATCAAAATTAATTTTGCACCTAGAGTCATTCTTTAATCCGATTTTAATTTAGCGCTTTGAAGTCTTGGTGAACTTGAAATATCTGAAATAGTTGACAGAGTCCAAAACGAATAAGAAGGTGTTTTATGAGCTATTTATGTAGTTAATATCCAGTTGTTTAATTTCTATATTTTTTATTGTTTGATTTTTTTTTTCATTTTTACCTTTTAGATTAGTATTGAGATCGGTGCCGAAGTGAGAGCACAGAACAAGATGCTAGTAGATATGGTAAGTAGTCATACAGGTGTAACAATGCATCTAGTCTGTATAAGGTAGCATACGCCCATTAAAAGCCCCATTGACTTTCACACTAAATCACATAAGTAATGTGTTCTCTAAGTCTAGATAGAAGTTTTCACTTGCTAAACGCTACCCATCACTGGATAGCTGACAAGTTGGCCTTTCATGGCACCATCAATTTTCCGTACCATGACCATGCAGACTTTTTGCTACTAGAGCCGGAACTTTTCGTCACTTGTAAACAAACCTCTTTACTTAGTCGTAAACAATCTGTGTACGCTGCTCCTGAGAGGGCTAAACTGGTCTAAAATTGCATCAATTTACCCAATTTTTTAACCACATGTGCTTACATTCATGTTCTTTAACATCCAAGCCACCAAAAAGCACATCCTAATTGATAACATAGCAAAAAAAGTTGTTTTCCTGCTCCTAATCGGCACTTTTCCTGAAGGAGAACACTTGCAGCGAATTGATATAGAATTTAATACGAGTATGCCACCTTAATTACTGTGCTGTATTGGGGTTATCAATGTACAGTGCACCCTTGAAGACACATCAGCTCAAATATTCAACATATATGAATCAACTCCGTACTCATATATTACGACTTCATTTATCATTCTCCTCGAATGCTAGATTGTCACTGTAGGAATGTAGCGAAAGACTGAAAAGTTAGGACTGTTTCCATGGTTTCTGACACGTGGACATGTAGGATATTGTCAAGCAGGTCTGCTTTGCGAGCCAGGCGTTGGATTCAAAACGTCTGCAGTGGAACAGAATTCCGAGTTTTGTCTCCAATTTCCGATATCGTTTTATCAGACCTGATTGAGTGCCCCACAACATCAGCTTAGATTTAACTTAGACACCTTCATATCTTGTTTGCACCATCAACATTGGTGTCTAGTTTACACTGTGCAGGCACTGGATTTGTGACACCACAGGTAGAAGGGGAAGGAGCAGATCCCTTTGTTTTAGCAAAATTTTGTTTCTATTGAGACTGCTTAGATTTGTAATTAGGACAAATGCTATCAGATTGTTGTGATTTCTAAATCGTTTTTTAGCTCATACCAGCATGCTGGTGTGAGCTATTGTTACAGTGCAACGTCTATCACTCTATCCGTCAACAATTGGTAAAACCGCTCCCACTCGCACAGTGTTTAATGGAATTTCATGAAACTTGGACACAAGGACCATTGGGTATAGGGCCATCAGAGATGGTCCGAAATTTGAGGTCAAAGGTCACCTGTGGGCCGTAATGGGCCATTTTGTGAAAATACGCAAAATGCTTGTCCTCCTACAGATTCGATGGTACAATGTTGAGGGTTTGTCACGATAGTACTATGGAAGTGTTACCTTCAGGGTGTTCATGAATTTGAGATCAAAGATCAACTAGGGGTCTTTTGTGGCCCGGGCCGCGGCCCTATATTTTCAAATTGCTTCCGTTCGTACAGTGTATGGCCAGTTATAATGAAACTTGGTCACAACGTTCCTCGGGATGAGGGTTACGAGGGGTGTTCGGAAAATTGAGGTCAAATGTCATTTAGGGGGTCATCAGGGGTCAATCTTTGTAATATTTTCAAATATCTCAATCTCCTCAAGATTTTGATGGATCACATTCAAAGTTGAACTGATGATTGTTGGATTGTGTATGAATAAGGTGATACCTAATAATTTTTGGTCAAAAGTTAATTAATTACAATTAATCCCCATTGTTTAAAAAAATCTGAGCCTTCACCTTTTTGCCAAAGCTCCTTTAATTTGTCTCCCAGTCTCTGCAGTGTTTGTTTACATTTGTGGTTAAGCTCTGCAGAGGCTGTTAGTGGAATTAAAGCAGGATTGGGAGTTGTTATTAACTGTTGAACTGTAAGCATGAGAGCCCTATAGCCAATCAGCACTTGCTGATTCTTATAAGTCTTTGAGCCTGAAGTATGTAGGCAGCCAGCCAAAATTTTGGGAAGGCGTGCTTGTGAAGTTATGTCTGCTCAGGTAGAGGGGAGAAAGTTTAATAGGGTAGGTCAGTGGTATTGTTTGAGAGAGTGGGTAAAATAGGATTTAAAGGGGGAAAATAGGAATTATAGCCAGTGGTGTGGCCAGGATTCTGCTAACGGAGGGGGGGGGGGGGTTATGGCTGTTTTGAGCTAGGGGTATAAATTTGTCTTTGAACCTAAAATGTTTGGCCTCATGGGCCCAAAATTGGTGGAATCTGAAAAATGGCCTGAAATTTGGTGGGCCATAAAGTTTTGTGGGTCCTACATTTTTGAGCTCGAAAAGGTATGAGCTCTGCACCATTGGTGCTCTAGTTTCTCGTAACGTATCGGCTTCCTGCTGTATATTTGTAAAAAAAAGGTTGAGTTAGAATATAGACTGCAACCCTGGCTTAAATGTAGATTTCACTTTTTTCCTTACTTTTCTTTTATTGTTCCCATGGTCCAGATCACTGGCCAAACTCATAAGTGGATGGGGGGGGGGGGGAGGGGGCTGTTATTATCGTCTTACTCTGTGCTTTGAAATGGATAGTAGTTTGAGGAACAGTTTTAGTCCAGATGTTGATATTAAAAGTAAAATTCTGAAGTATTTGTGATATGAAAATTTGAAATTTCCACGCAAAAAGACATGGATTACATCAAATAGAGTGGAGACCTTTTTATATATTCTATGTTGAAATATTCAAGAAAAGAAGTTGAAGGTTTGAGAAATGGTCAACATTGTGTGACGTGCCGAATATTACGAAAATATTAAAAATATCTTTGTAAAAATTCCCAATTGTGAGAAAAACTCATTATTCTACAAAAAAAATGAATTTCTGAAATTTGTGAGGTTAAGTATCCCATGTCTCATCTGGGCCAGTGCAGCACCTTCAACTCTGAATTCCAGTGTGGCCAAACTGAACGCTATCAGTTACCTGTCTGACCTCCTCCCCTCTCCCTCCCTCACATTCCACACTCCACCTTTTTATAGCTTATTACAGAACTTTCAGCTGTGACCCCTATTCCACACAAAAGCCATGGAATCACCCAAAAACCCAAGAGTAGCCCTGGTCCTTGACATGTGAAAAATGCACCCTTTAATACCACTGCCATAACAGTTTACCTGCCTCGGGCATTTGAATAAGCTCTCGCAGAAGATCGGGGAAATTTAAACTGAGGAAGAGACTTTTTCACGCTCTCGTTCCCTTTGCTAGACTTGGCGAATCGATTACGTAACACACAGGCTAACCTTCCAGCCTTATAACCTTGTGAGGTATAAAAGTGGGCAGTAGCGAAAAAATGAAACGGCAGTCTTACCTAATGGCGATTTCAAAATGGCGAAACTTTCAAATTTACCAAGGGGTTGTCAGCTAGGCATGTTATAGTTAAGTAGGTGGCTGTGTATACTGTATTCAGACTCATTGTTTACATACATGTTTGTCACACATGTCATCACACTGGATAGAGAGGTGTTTTATCTTTTCCCTTGTCATAAACCCTTATTTCTAACTATTGTGTTCTTGGTTCATAGATCTGGCTTATCGAGGTTTATATTGTAAATATCCATCATGTGCAACCACTTGTCAATCATATTAATGACAATACATGTCAGTCAATTACACTCACACCTGTGACTTCAACACCTATTCAGTATGCTATTCAGTTCTTGGTTTCCATGGAGATGACATGAAGCAAACTATAATAATGATAACGACAGTCAGCAGCCATTTTTACGACGTTTAAGCCACCACAGATGTGGGAGAAACCCGCAAGGGCTTTTGGATTACAAACTGACACAAGGTTCACAGTAAAGGTCTTTCAATATCCAGTATGAACCATGACATTTAATTAGTTTGATCATAATCCTGGGCAGGATATGAGTGGCCTAAAGTTCTTCATGATTAACGTCTGCAGATGAGATGCATAATGAGAATATTTACCCCCAGAGAGGCCTTGTATATGGACCTTTACCCAGTTCACAATATTATGATCTGTCATTTACATTACACTCTCTTGTACAGTATAGTATTATGCAGAAAGTTGCTAACTAAGAATCGTTAAACTTGCTAAAGGGTGTGATGACTCGCGCACAAAGAAACGTCTCATGCCGGTAATCTGACCTAGTTTCGAATCAGGTGTAACAGAAGTGTTAGACACCACCAATGATCCCAGAAAATACACACACAGCTTGCTACCGTCGGTAATTAGACACTAGTGTACCCTCAGTACATACAGCTGCGGTCAATACCCACAGCACAGTGTACAAACGGTACAGCGATGGACATCTCAGGTCCAGCTAAAGATAACAAGGTATCACGTTTCATTACTGTCTGCATTTTGTAGCTACAAGAGAAAAACTTCACTTGCAAGCAACGGAAAGTTAACTTTTTCAGAGCGTGGCAGGCGGTTTGGGGCGAGTCTTCAATGCCTTTTTTGCCACAGAGAGTGTTTTATCGGCTTGGCACAAGTAAGCACTGATAAAATGCTGTCTGAATATTTGTTCAGGCCCCTAAACAAACCTTAAAATTCCAGGAATGACACGTTTTCTTACCAGTATTAACTAAATAGAAAAGGTCAAATGTTGCACTTCTTCTACACATGACTAGCCTTTAAGCTTTATAGTGGGATTGTCATGGCCAGGTCATATAAACTCACTTTCAAATTTCCAAATATTAAATTTCCAGTGGAGATACACGTCTTCTTGATACTAGAATGGGTTCATAAAATAAAGTAGGCTTCTTTTAAATGTTATACTTTCTCTACAATTGGCTAGTCTTTAAGTTATAGAGGTGCATTATCATGGCACAGTTATATTAATTAATTTTTGAAATTCCAAATATTCATTTTTTCTTCCAGAAGTGACACATTTTTCTTCGAGTGTGCGTTCATAAAATGAAGCAACTTCAAATGTCAAATGTTTTACTTTATATGTAAAATTTACTATTATTATGTTGTCTGTACTTGATTTATTATGTTATATTACTAGTCACATTATAGTATACAATAGTATACTAAATAGTTTGAACAAAACTCCACCCAAATGAGAGGCTGTGAAAAGCACCCATCCAAATCAAAAACAAGAAAATTAACCGTCTAATTAACCGTCTACCTGTCTAAATAAGTTTTATTATTTTTTTTAAAAGTTTGAATTTTTAATAAAAAAGCTTTAAAAGGTTTTAAACAAGTTTTAAAAGCAGTTATAGTCATAAAATAATCTTTCTTTTTCTTCTTTTGTTTTTGTTTCTGGTCAGGACGATGATTTTGGTAAAAGCGGTGGTCTGCTGGAGAGAACAATGGGCAGGTTACAGAAGCTGACCAAGGCCGGACATCACTGTACTATGTTCTATTTACTTCTCTTTTGTCTGTTTGTGTTCTTTGTTCTTTATTTAATCATCAAATCGAGGTGATATCAACAAAAAATAGACATTAGACGAGACATATTGTCACCATGGTAATTCCATACTGGCCAAGGCATCAATATTGCAGAGTTCAGAAAAGGGTTTGATTTTCAAACCTCAAGATGAATATTAATGTGCAAGTTCTTGCATATATACATTTTAGGCATGACGAATGCATCAAGGGATGAGGGAACATGTTTGTACTGTTCGTACTGTCAGTATGAGTGCTTTGAAGCAGTCTGTGGGATGACAGTATAGAGTGGTAAGTTATCATTGAGCAAATCATCCCGACTGGATGTGGTAATAAGTAATAGAGATGAGTAATAGTATTTTGTAATCCATCTTAATGCTAACACATGTTTACATTATAATAATTTTCACTAACACTACAACTCTACGCTAGCGTTATTTTAAAACCTTATTAAATATTCACCGTTTTTCGTCATTTTTTCATTTAATTTTGAATGTTTACAGTGTCTTAAGTAAGTTCCTGGGGTACGTAAGCTTTGCAGCAAGATTGTAAGGTATATTTAGCTGCAACCGATTCACGCAGCGAATACAGTAAACTACTCTAAATCTTACCGTCAAAAGAACCGAATAGAAACAGTATTTTCCAACAACTGCATCAACGAAAGCTCAAGTGTAAAGTTATAACTGTCTTCTGCCCTCATTTTCAATATATCGACTCTCACCAGTCTCAGGCCAACCTTCAGACCGTACCCGATGTATTTGTTGCGAGTACACATTAAATCCTAAGTTCCTACTGGTAACCTAATAGCACGTGCTACCGATTTATCAGACAAGATCCAGTTTTGGCTGTGGTCACAAAACTTTTTTTAAGATTTACAGTAGTTACTGCGTTCTCTTGTGTGTATCGGATGTCAGCTGGTAGAAGGCAGAGCACAATTCATTTATATGTGATACCTGCAAGAAAATAATAATACTAGAGAGAGGGATGTTCACAAATTTAAGAAAATCGGCTTTGCATACACGATTATCGGGGTGTTACGTGACTTGCTTCATATAATTTTAAATTGCATGTGCCCTTGGTTACCACAGAAACAAGATAACCTGAGGGAAAAGTACAGTTTGGTTGCGTCATCGAATAGTTATAGGGAAATACATCAGAAGGCTGTTAACTTTGTGTACCGTTAGTCGATACGATTATACCCTATCATGTAAAGAGAGTTTATATCCTGTTTGTTCTTTGCATGTATAAGAATCTTCCAGGTCATGGATTTTCATAATTATTTCAAGCAGAATTCTCCCAAATCAAGAACAATCGGCAATGTGTGTCCCTTTTAACATGAAAATGTGGCCTGTAAAGCCCACAAAACACTCCCGACTGAATCACGACCTGACGCAACTCGATTGTGGTTACGTGATCAATCGTGGATAGTAGAGCGATGCGTGATGGTTTAGGATACGACTGATCATAAGTTTGCCTTATTGTAAACCGCTTAGGCTTTAGTCGGGAACACTGAACATATAGCGTTTTCCTGACTGGATGACGTGTTGTGTGCGAGGAGGGTTAACGAATTAGACTGCACAGTTTTATCGAGAACAACCAATGACAGAGTAATTAATATGCATGTGACGTTAAACAAGCTCCTCTCTTTAACAGCAAATAGTCGTCGTGTGCGCTGATCGGTCAGCCAGTGTTTGGGCTCAGTCCGTCAGTGTTCGGGGCTCAGTCGGCCAGTGTTCAGGGCTCAGTCGGCCAGTGTTCAGGGCTCAGTCGGCCAGTGTTCAGGGCTCAGTCGGCCGCTGTTCAGGGCTCAGTCGGCCAGTGTTCGGGGCTCAGTCGTATAGGACTACTAGTCTTTTGGGTTAAAGATTTTCCACGTTATGACGGTCGAGATAAGTCCAGTCAGGCTTTGCCAGAACAACTCAAGTAGGACCAAGATAACACAGTCCAAGCTATAATACCAAGTCTATCTTGGAAATGACTGCATAAAACTGTATTGCCCGTATTAGGAAGTATGTTTGCACCAATGATATGTAACTACACACACAGAACTATCAGTTCTAATCTATATGAAAAGAAATGTGAAAAGAATAATACAAATATATACAATATAATATACAGAAAACACTTTTCGCATTTATTCTTTTTATCTTGAAATCAGTTGATGTTTATATGCAGTTGCTCCATTGAAGAAAGAACAAAATCGGCGGAGAAATTAGCAAACTTTATATGGTATCGACAAGGTGACATGCACTTTGTCACACACCCACCCTGTCCCTAATTTTGTGAACACAGAGGGAAGGGTACAATTACCCCCTCCCCCCCCCCACCACCACTAACCTTTTCAGGGACTAACACGCTGACCTCCACAAATTTCACACGCACGCAAGCTCGTATAGGCCTACGTTGTTAAAATAAGTCCATAACCAAAACAAATCATTTTCAAACGGGAGCCCCTCCCCCTTCCAAAAAAAAAACAGTGAGTAGAATTCTGCTCCTCCTCAATTCGAATTCATAACCGAGAATTCGGTTATGAATGTCATATCAATGTAGACACTTAAATTCTCGGACTCGTGAAATGTGGACAAAAAAAATC
Organism: Apostichopus parvimensis; assembly: GCA_000934455.1. Lineage (NCBI taxonomy): Eukaryota > Metazoa > Echinodermata > Holothuroidea > Aspidochirotida > Stichopodidae > Apostichopus > Apostichopus parvimensis. The sequence continues at coordinate 294,464 of KN882606.1, forward strand.
GCCACCCCCCCCCCC